>JAYESA010000004.1:166370807-166435807 GCA_036927795.1 Iris macrosiphon
CTATAACTAAAATTTTAACTTTATCATTAAAATTTTCTTATCTCTTCAAGTTGAATAACACTTTCAAAAAAAAAATATCACAAACTCTAAATCTCTTTTCTTCTTGGTCATTCTTATCATAAATTTATTCCCATTAATTTGTCTCAAATGTTACATAACTCAATTTATATGATCTTAGCGATATCAAAGAATATATCATTCTTGTTATTAATCAAGAGTTATCAGCAAGTTTTCTACTCATAGATTTTCTAACTGTCAAGGTCTCTAAAGAATTGTCCTAAAAAATTTAAGAAGGAACGACTATGGTGGATCAGAAAAATGGTAAAATATTGAAATATACTCGATATGATTACAAGAATGAAGTAAACAGAAAGATAGAATAGTTGGTTAGAATCAAGGTTCTAGACTACCTACTCAATCTTTCTCAAAATTACTAATCCTAAAAGGTATATCCATATGATTCCGTAATCCATTACCAAACTTGCAATAAATTTTAATTTCCAAATCTTTTGTTTTTAACTAGAATCCATAATTATCGAGTCAGAATTCATGTCTTTATATCCTTTATCATGGTTCAAGTTTCTTCATCTCAACCTCGAATTTTATTTTAATTTGTTCTTCTTCAATCTAAATGTTACGGTTATAATAAAAAAATATTTATTCCTCAATTAGTAATAAATATTGCTATATTAAAATCTTACCTCAATATACCAATCAATTAGTTTGTACCTCAAACATGTATTTCAAAAATTATACTCCAAAATTTCAAAAAAATTGTGTTCTAGTAGCTCTTAGTTGTTCATTGTTTACTTTTACCAACCTTTGTTCAATTGCATATTATCATCGCATAATTTGATAACCTCAAATCTATATATCTTAAACTCTTTAAGTCAGTGTCTTCACTCTATTTCATTATTTAATTACTTCTATCCCTCATCAGAAAATCATAACCTCAATATTTAAAGTTGGCTCAAAATCAATCAATATTTACTTTAAAGCCGTTAGTTTCAAATTCTCCATTCATCATCGAATACTTTTATTGATCTTAAATACACTCCCGAATTATTTTATAGTTCATCAAATCTACCTTAAATTTTAATGTAATTGCCCCAAATTAAATTTTTTGCATTAATAATAAACGTTGCTAAATTAAAACTTTAATCTCGAAGTATTTATAATCTATCAATCTTTATTCACTCATTCCATCTCAATAGATATTCTTACCAGACTTCAGGTATATCATTACTACATAATAACCAATTCTTTATTTAAGAGACTCGACCATTCCGAAAGATGAGAATGATTTATAATATTCTAAAGGAAAACAAGATCTAAGGTAACAGGTTTCTAGGCAAGAGACAAGTTGATGAATGCAAATAGGACAATGATAACAAGAAGAAAAATAATTCAAAGAATAAGAATCATACTCTTTCTCACTTAATCACAATAAAATCGTCGTCTTACCATTTTCTTGCACATATCAATAATCAACAAATTCATAAAATTTTAACCTCCAAAGTGTTCATCTTTGTTTTGGTATCCGTATATTCTCCTACTTATCGATTATCAACTGCCAATGATTTAATGATTAAACCTCGCCCTTTAAAAGATCTTTATCGATTTGTATTTCTATCTACATTATCATCATTTATGAGTTTCTGCCAATCCATATGAACTCTACTATATTTTTTAGCATATCAATAACTCCATCCTATTAATCAGGGTCCTCAAGTATCAAAAATTTTCATTAATTTTTTAAGAGTATTAATCTATACCTCGAAAATACTTAAAATTTCCTTAATCAATACATATATATCTCCATTAATTTCTAACCTTGATTTAAGCTCACTATTTCAATTTTTATCTTTATTATCCTCCAACTACGGATTTTACTAATTTTGTTTTCATACTCCAAGGACCATATCAAATTCTTGTTCCATAGGCTCTTATAGTCGCTCATTGTTTCCTTCATCAAACCACAATATTAGTGTTCAAACTTAACCATGCCATTGTTTAATGATCAGAACTTATTTTGTTCTTTTTGAATCTTCTAAAGTCTAAATATCTTAGCCATATTCCTCAATCAATATTGAATTTTCTCCTCAATTTAATTTTATTAAAACTTCTTAGTATAGGTTCATAGTCTCAAAGATAATTATATTTTCTCAAGATAATATCCTTTAATCTATAAATATACCATCAAGTTATTGCTTCAACTAAGATCAAGCTGTAGAAGCAAGAAAAAAAAATCTCCATGCGCTCCAGTTTACAGTCAACAAATAAGCAAGAGATGCATAACAGTGGTGGACACATAACACCCTCGGATACATGATGTCCCGAGACACATGTCGCCCTTTGACGCATGGTCCTTACAGTCACATCAAAACATTTACGACTCCAATAAAACAGACAGTCATCATGACCTCCACGAATTCTGCACCGATGATTGGAATCCGGGCTGACGGCTTCGTCCTAATTACGTTTGGTAGTAAACAACTGTTCAAATGCCACAAATGCAGAAGACGACAAAAAAATCATGCGTCTCTGGCCCAATGCGTTCCAAACTCCATGCGTTCCAGACTACATGCGGTCCATGCTTCTCTGGCCCAATGCGTTCCAGTCTCCATGCGTTCCATGCGTCTCTGACCCAATGCATTCTAGACTCCATGTGTCTCATGCGTCTCTAGCCCAATGCATTTCAGACTCCATGCGTTTCATGTTTCTCTGGCTCAATACGGTCCAGACTCCATGCGTCTCATTCGTCTCTGGCTCAATGCATTCTAACTAACAAGTTCTTTCCGTTACAGCTAAAGAGATCTTCGTGCAGTTGATACGAGCTACATGTCCAAATGACCAAGTCACACATACAACGAGCTAAAACGACCCCGAGATATCATCAATAATAAATCCTAACCAAGCTCACATGGCAGCTTTATCGTGACATGCAGCCACAGTTGCAACCGTATACTGTTGAAAGAGCCCTGTGCGGTCATAAAACAGGGGCACATGCGGCATCCATAGCATGCGACCACAGCGCAACTATAAATAACAGGGTACTACACCTATGCAAAAGGCTGGCAGGCTATCTGCGAATCAACACTCAAGCAAGAGAGAAGAGCTGCTGCATCGGATCATCCACGGAGTAAATAGAGTTGATACACTCCTAACCCACTATTGTTATTCCCTAGAAAATAAATTTGTACTTAGATTGTCTTCTAGGACTCTTCTTTGTACTTTAATAGTTTGTTAATCAAATTCAGTTCTTCCATTTCTCTTTTTGATTTAAATAGCAAATACGGTGGCGACTCTGCTGGGACGTCCTTCTCAATTATTGAGAAGTCGATGGCACAATCTGATGCGGCCAAGCATGGCTCGAAGCAAAAGATGTTGGTGGTCCTCTTTGACCAGTAACCGTTCGAGGACATGCTCTCCGAAGAAAGTGCTAATCCTTCGCTAAGAATAGCCAAGCCCAAGATGATCCACAAAATGTGAGTGGCTAAGGCTGTTGTGCCCCACCCAGCTGCGGAGATGATGCTTCTAGCCTCTCACTCTATTGCCAATGAGGGTCGTCGAACGAACATCCAGAACGTCCACATCTATGCGCCAGCCCAGGCTGACGCAGAAAATGTTCAACACCCAGACTCTAGCAGAGAAAAATACTATGATGCCTCTGGTGCTGTGGGAGCTTCTATACGGCCAAAGAGGAGGACGCATAAGATTGTCCATGCGACATCACTCACAGCCGCAGACAACAGGCCGCATACGGCCCTAATAGCAACAGAACCTCTGTTTTTGACCACATCCCATGCGACGCAGATCCTAAGCGACCCACTGAGAATTGTGAAAACCCAAATCTAGACTCTTCATACTATGCTCCTGCGGTGGCTAAGCTGAAGAAGTCGAGGGCAGTGAGAGACCGTCAAGCTCAAACAACAGCTCATACGACCGACCACTAACAGGCATCACTAACTATTACACGAGCCTCTAAAGCAAATTTGTACAGGACTGACCCATGCATCCAGCACCCATGGACCAATGGACAGGGTCAGTCTTAAAAATCTTCCACAGTTACCTTGGAGCAAGTTCATGTACGAACCCCAGGCCAGGGAGCAAATATATCACCTGTACATAGGTGTGCTCGGGATACCCACACTCACAAAGAGGATGCAAAGGTAAAACACCCTTCGCATGATTTGCGTGACGTGATTACTCACAGGCGCAAAGCAAGGGAAACAACTACGGCACGCGATGTGCTCTCTCTGAAGCACAGTTGCGCCAACATCATTATCAACTGCTGATGTAATAAAGACGCAGTACCCACAGACAGACAGTCGACCTTCCAGTGACCGCAACAGAAAGTACCTACCCGACAATAACCCGGAGATCAGGTACAAGTATCAGAGTAGTAGGAGTTGCCCTTCGCCTCATGCTAATCAACTGGGAAGCTTCCCGCCACCAAAGGAAGAAAGAAGTCAAATACTTCAAGTCCGGCTCTCTCTACTACTGTATCGCAAAGGCGAATACCCGGAGGGTTGACAATGGCACCTGCGAAAGGCGTATTCCAAGGCACCCGCTCAAGGAAGAAGCTGTCAGCCCCTGGGGGTAGTTCTTCCTCAGAACCCCTAGGGGTGGCCCAAGCTGGGGGAAGTGTCCCCCTGGACGTACGCGATAATCCGACATTCCGAGGAGACAACAATTTCCAAGGAACGGACTCCGAGATCCCGTAGGGTAGCTACTCCCACCAAGATGACACAATGTTCTAGGCAGGGGGTAGTAACTCCTCCAAATCTAAGAAGGACATAATGGCTCCCACCCTCCTTGAAGACTACTCACTGCAAGGGAATGGGATAGGGAGCACGAAATCCACTGCCCTCTCTGTTTTTTCCGTATGAGGACGGTATACATGGCCGGATCGACCATGAAGGCCCCAGTGACCGACAGTATCTAGAGATGCTCGAAGCCATGATGCATACAAGGAGTGCATCAATGCAAGCTTTGACCCAGACAATGCTGGAAATTAAGGCAAATGTGGCCTCCCAGCCGGCAAAAGCCTCTAGACATGCAGACCTGGACCCTGGGACCAACGGAGATTCAAATACGACCGCTCCACCCGCGGGCAGTGATCCTCTCCTACCTGGCTCATCGGTGCCTTCGACAAGAGATGAAGCTAAGGAAGAAAGGGGGGAGGTCTGATAAATTTGGGCTCGCCTAGACTCCATAAGCAATCGGGACTCACTCTGTGATATCGGGGTACGACAACCATACCCGATATAGTGGAGGGATGTACCGTATCCGCCCAAGTACAAGCACTTCAACATAAACATGTTTAACGGGAAGTCCATCCCTCGCCTCTTCATGAGCTACTTCAAGATCACCACGGGATACTTACCCCACAACGATGCTATCCTTATCAGGCTCTTCGTCGGTTCATTGGTGAGGGTAGATTTTGATTGGTTCTGTAGTCTCAAAGATAATTGTATCTCATCATTCGATGACCTCAAGCTTCTGTTCCTTACCAGATTCTATGAGACAGGAAATAATATGACGATGTCTTCTCTGATGGATGTCTTCCAGGGTGAGAAGGAACTAACGCAAAAATACATCGAGCGATTCCAATAGGATGCGATAAGGTTGCCTCCTGGCAATTCGGAGGCCACACTAATATAGATGTGCCGAAAGAACATGCTCCTTGCAGTCAGCCTCTGGATGGACGAGAGCAAGTTCAAAGACTGGACAACATTCATTATAAGTGCTGTCAATGCTGAGAAGAAGCTCAAGGACACTCGGTACTTGGGGATCCATATCCCTACTATTAAAAAAAAGGCAAGCGTCCCAGCACTACCACCAATAACAACAACGATAATGGCGGCAATAGCAGCCGCGATGGAAAGGAGAAACAAGTTATGGTCGCTACCTTGACCAAGAAGCCTGAGCAAAAGTCGGCAGAGCCTCCAAAACAAAAAGATATTTACTCTTTCGAAGATGTTGATGTCAAACCCATCTTCGACATGCTGATGCAAGGAGGCAAAATCTGGCTCCCTAACGTCAGACGTCAGCCTGAGGTGGCAGAGATTGCCAACCCAAAGTATTGTCACTTCCACCGCTACGTCCATCACCTGACGCAGGAGTGCTATACCTTGAAGCGGTACATCTAACGTCTGACAGATACCAAGACTCTTTTCCTGGACTTCGATGATGTGAAGGTCGCCGCCAACATGGTGTCCCTCCAATTTGGCAACTTTCTACCGACGGAAGCCCAAGACGGAGTAGTCCCTTTCCCTAAGGCGACTATGGAAGTTGTCAACCTTCCACCAGCTCAAGACTAGACGGCTGGGCTAATACCTCTTACCATACCACATGGGGAGGTCATGTGGGTCCATCTCGACCTCGTGCCATACTTGACGCAGCCGGCGGGGTCCTCCACCGCCAAGCCCAAAGGCTGGAAATCTAAGTCCTGTTACACAGTTTCCTCCTCGGCTGAAGAACTGGAAGCAGGTGCAACAAGGTCAGGCACAATATACCAAATGATGTACGGTGATACGCCCCCGGTTGTCGCGCCTACCACCACTGGTCCCGGGCCATCTCAGCCCCCGTCGATCGACAAGTCTAAACAGAAGGAGATGCGCTTCGATAAACCTTTGAGCAGGGATGCACCACAAGGGCTGGAAAGGTCCTATAATTTTGATATTTTAGCACAATTAGCCTACACTCCGGCAAAATTGTCACTATTTGAGCTTTTTGTCTCTCTAAAGACACTAAGGCTGCCCTGAGTGAGGCACTACAGAATACCGATGTTTACCTGGCGCAAGTCAAGCCACCAACTTGTAAACCCCCTCACCCAAAAATAGGTATCTTGTGTGTATTTTGTATTTCTTGTATTTATTTCAGATTATTTTTTTCAAATCAAATAAAATCCAATAATTTTATTAGGATACTTCACCGTGGTTTGGACATTAATGATATAGGATAGCCCCAAAATCTATATCGTCCTTCATAGAAAGTAGCCTACACAAGAGACACTACCTGTAGGATCTTTTCGTAGCACAAAATTCGATCAATTGGCATTAGTATGACAATAGTATAACAACTATATATTCTTGTATTAAATATTTAGATATTTTATATATATGATTTTGTGATTATTTTTCAATCCCAACTTCCTACAAGTAGAATCACATCATTCTCCATGCCAAATTAGGCAATTTCACTTTTTTTAAGATGTACATATTATTTACTATTATCCTATTTTGTTGGATATCCATTTAGTTATTTACTTAGTTAATTGGATAATACAGTTGTTTAATTTATTATAACTAGATAAATATATAATTATTAATTATAAAATATTTTATAAAATATTTTGGGTGCAGTATTTTATTAAAGCTTTACAAAGTAAAAATTTTTAGAATTTATTCTGTGTACAAATATATCTTTGGATTTATATAGCCTCATCTATATATATCTATATATAAATAATATATTAAGTTATTAAAATACTCATTTAGAATTATTTCATAAAGCTATTTTTTTCTTATTTAAAATCTTTTGTTAAAGGGTGATAGATTTTGTAGAATTTATTTTTAGTGCAAATGTTCTTTTTGAATTTTTCTATAGCCTCATCTATATATGTAAATATACATATATTAATAAATATATAGTTAATAATAATAATAATAATAATAATAATAATAGTAATAGTAATAGTAATAGTAATAGTAATAGTAATAGTAATAATAAGGAAAAGAAAAACAAAAGAAAAAATAAAGGAAAATAAAAACTACTTAAACCCTAAACTAAACAAACCTAAAACTGCTAAACCTATTCCCAAATCCAACCCAATACCTAACCATTCCCTACTCCCCCAGCAAACCCAAAGCAACCCCTTATACCCGACCCCCTCTCTCTCTCTCTCTCTCTCTCTCTCTTTCTCTCTCTCTCTCTCTCTCTCTCTCTCTATATATATATATATATATATATATATATATATATATATAACTATCATAACCTAAACTCAAACCCTAACCCTTATCTCTCATCTCCACCTACCCCAGCGGTCGACGACCCCTCTCAGCGCCGACCCCCAGCGCCGGCGACTACAGCCGCAGCGGCCGGCGACCGCCCGCGCGCGGACGGACAACGCACGCAATGCATAGCCGCAGTCCCGAGTCCCTCTCTTCAAGGTGATATCTCTCTCATCTCACATTCTTTTCTCGAGCGGTTTGTCCGTATATGTTCACAACCTAACTCTTTAGGATTTTTTTTCCAAGCGGGATGAGTTTTCGTGCCCTAGATTGGTCAAAAAATTGACTGAAAGTTTGCCGAAAAACTGTCCAAGAACAGTCCAGAATTTTGACCTAAACCCCCCATGTTCATGCCCAATTTGCCACCAACCAGTTTAATATTTTCAAAATTTAATAGAAAAGTTTTCTTCTTAATATAACCGAGAATTTTACTATTTTTTTTAGTTTTTATTAGTTTATTTTATTTGTTAAATTATTTAACCTCCAAAACGTCCAAAAACTTAGTATTTTAAAACTAAGATTTTATGATACGGAGTGCGTCCCGCCAAACGGGACTGCCTCATCATGTACCAATTATACCGAAAGACGCGTATGGTATATCCTGACGTGTGAGCTTTCGCGAAAGTTGATTCGGACGTGTGTGCGCGCCGGAATCAACCCGTATCCGTAAAAAGTTTCCGTATTATGACTTTTACAAACCATCACCCCACTTTGTGTATTCTTGTCGGAATACGACAAAACTTGTGTCATTGGACTCGTGGTATAACGCTGGTCCTGTGACCCAAGTTTTATGCGATTCCGAGACAGTTAACCGAGTCGCCTATTCGCGGGTCCCATGGTTTGACTTGAAGGACGAATTTGTGATCAGCTCACCGAAATCCAAAATTGGATATATCGTTGAGTTCGTATCGATATTTAAAATTTGTTTGACCTATAATTTATCCCATTTAGAGATCTTTACCCCTGGCACATATTTCAGTGCAAAATGGGCCACATGTGGACCCCGTTTTGACCCAAAATTATCGTTTTGCCCCTGTGCCCAAATTGGACGAAAGGATAGACTTTTCTGACTATCTTGCTTATTTTGGGAACGTTGGTGATATTTATTTCAGCATCCGGAGATATTCAATCGGATGCCATAGTTTCTGATACCTTGTGCTTGACGTCTAGACGGTTACACTACGCAGCTTTCTTGTCAAACAAGTATACCTTGCCAAATTGCTTACAGTACTTTGCATGCTTATCATTTTTATATATTCATTATATATGTATTTTCTTTCAGTCATAATTATATTTTATATATGTTGACACACACTTGACACATAGTATCATGGGTGGGGAGGACAGTCAGTAGGCGTATGGACTACCCACTCTGGTAAACCATAGTAACTAGGACGTACTACGGTAGTTGTGTCGCGATGGTCGCTACCCTCGTGGTATGTCAATTGATGGTGTCACGATGGTCGCTACCCTCGCGGTATGTCGATTGATGGTACTTGTACGTGTGTGTGAGTTGTGAGATAGCATGTGTTTTAGAGTAGCCTACACCTGCCCATACGTTGAAAAGTTGTCCTCATTATGTTGTGAGATAGCATGCATTTTCATATATGTTGTCTAGTACAGCGTACTTGTATATTTTTTGTCTATTATGCAGGCTTTACTGTATTCAATTGGCATGCTTCTATGTATCTTGTTACGTCCTTCTAAGGACCTGGTCCCTTTCCAGGTGTAGACGATCTTGACTATTTGCAGGAGAACGGATCAGGACTTGATACTTCTCTCTCTTTCGAGAAGGTCTTCTCTTCGAGCCTTATTGATCATTAGATGTACTTATTTTGTTTCTCTTATATTCTAGTTTGGTAGTGGATTTGTCTCCACCCAACTACTTTTTCTTATATCATGCATTTTATACTTGATTCAGTTATATATTTGATTGGTTATTCATTTATATTTGATTCTGTGTATGAGATCTAGTTATGGCCTGTGACTTATGACATAAATCTATACCACTTATGAATTATTATTCATAATACAGTGTATGTATGTGTTATGGTTTTATTTATTGGAGTTGCCATATACATACGATTGGCATTCTTACGTATTCCTAGTCCTACGTATTTTGGGGCTGGGACGTGACATATTTTTGTGGTGGCCCATGCAGGTCGAGAGCATATTGTCTAGGTTATGTTACTGTACCGGGCAAGCCTGCGCATAGGATTAGAGTATAGGATCTCATCCACTTATTTAATCACCTCCCTTGATTTTATTTCGCATTCTTATTTGATTTCTTGCATTACATCTTGCTTGATCTTTTCACAACATTAATCTTATCTTTTCTTTCGTGATTGATAGGGGTCAGGAAGGTGATTTGTACTAGGTATATACACTTTATTATTCAATAATACTATTAGTTAAATTCTTGTAAGTTGGGTAGTATGCCTCATAACCTAGTATTACATAGTCCTTTTGACCCATTAATGAAGTATAATTGAATGACACCAACTATAGGCTTGCATAAGAAGATAGTGTTTATCCAGACGGTAGAACTTAGAGGCCCATACCCCCATTTGGTCGACTAGAGACTTAGACAAGAAGTTAGTATGGCAACTGTAGAGGCACAACACCGGACGAGTCTTATCTTTTTTGTGAACTTGAATTATTTTGTACCTTCCTTCATCATAATCCAACGTACTTATATTTTTTGGACTACCTCGACTTATGTTGCTATTATAGCCTAGTTTTGCAAGATTATTCTTTTATCGAGCTTGTTCATGACATATGTGTTATTGGGGATGTCCACTAATGAATTGTCTAAATCAGAATCAGTGTATTATGGTCTACCTAACCTTAGTGCGCTTGGTTCGCTCTTCGTATGACTACTTTACATGGATTGAGATATATAGTTGACTAGTAGACGAATATACTTGTCCTCTAGACATGTCCAAGCATATCATATCGGTTACATAACTGTACTGATATGAGCATGTGAATAGAAATTTACCAAAAATATATATATATATTTTAATGCACAACTGCCTTGACAACTTTTTTTTGAATTCTTCAATCACCTTGAATCCCGTACTTGTATTCTATCACATCCTCTTTGAATTATTTATTATTGTTTTTCGTCTTCCCCTATTTCGAAAAGACGAATGCTCGTGCTTGGTATAAGTTTGATACACGGAGAGTACTAGATATACCCCATAGGCCAATCACATTACTTTGTGACTATCTTTTGTAATTAAGGGCATATCACATGTGATATATTTGGTGTTAAAATTTTTGAGGATTGAATAACACGATTAAATAATTTGAGAAAGTTTTTCTTAAATGTATAGCCTTATGTGATAAAATAAATTCTAAGTTGGGTAGGATTTGCATTGTCAACTTGAGGTAATTTTTTTTAGATTGTGATCAAGTAAGATTAGATTGAGAGATTTAAGTCATTTTAATTTTGAGAATTTTTAGAAGAATAATTAAAATGATGATAATTTAATAAATTTTGAAAACTTGATATTGCGGACCAAATATTCATACTTTGAGCACATAATTTAAATTTTGAATATTGGAGATTGAATCAACGATTTAAATTTTGAGGAAAAAAAATAATATAACTCTAAACATGAACATTGATGGATTGAATTCAAAATTTTATAGTTTGATGATTTAAATTATAAGTTAAATTTGATTGTTGGATCACCTATTTTAAATATTTAAGATGGAAATTGAATTTAAAATTTGAAGATTACATAATTCTTAAGTTAAAAATGGGAATAAGATTTGATTAGAATTATTTATTATTTAAAATCTATAGGAGATTATGATAGTTGAAAATCGTGATTTAAATATTGAGGTGGGATGTCATATAGATTTGAATTAGATTTGGATATTGATTATTTAAAAATCAAGAAGAGATTATGATTGGTTGAATTTTGATTTAAACAGTGGTTATTTTAATTTTGAAGTGATTGCGATAGATTTGAATAGATTTTGTTATTTAAATTTTTGGAAGAGATTGCGATTGACTTGCCTTATATACGAATGTGAGGGATTTAGCAAATCATGTCTTATTTTTAATTTTGAGGGCAAATTTTTTTTAAGTTGAGTAGATTATAAACCATCCAACCCATAATTCTCCATGCCAAATTAGGCAATTTTTCTTTTTGTAAGATATGCATATTATTTACTATTATCCTATTTTGTTGGATATCTATTTAGTTATTTACTTAGTTAATTGGATAATACAGTTATTTCATTTATTATAATTAGATAAATATCAAATTATTAATTACAAAATATTTTATAAAATATTTTGGGTGTAGTATTTTAATAAAGCTTTACAAAGTAAAATTTTATAGAATTTATTTTGTGTACAAATATATCTTTGGATTTATATAGCCTCATATATATATATATATATATATATATATATATATATATATATATATATATATATATATATATATAATATTAAGTTATTAAAATACTCATTTAGAATTATTTCATAAAACTTTTTTTGATTTAAAATCTTTTGTTAAAGGGTGTTAGATTTTGTAGAATATATTTTTAGTGCAATTGTTCTTTTTAAATTTTTTATATAACCTTATCTATATGTGTAAATATATATGTTAATAAATATATAGTTAATAATAATAATAATAATAGTAATAGTAATAGTAATAGTAATACTAAGGAAAAGAAAAACAAAAGAAAATAAAATAAAGGAAAATGAAAATGAAAACTACTTAAACCCTCAACTAAACAAACCTAAAACTCCTAAACCTATTCTCAAATCCAACCCAACACCTAACCATTCCTTACTCCCCCAGCAAACCCACATCAACCCCTTATACCCGACCCCCTCTCCCTATATATATATATATATATATATATATATATAACTATCACAACCTAAACTCAACCCTAACCCTAATCTCTCATCTCCACCTACCCCGGCGGTGACGACCCCCCTCAGCGCCGGCGACCACTGCCACAGCGGCCAGTGACCGCCAGTGCGCGGACGGACAACGCACGTAGTGCACAGGAGCAGTCCCAAGTTCCTCTCTTCAAGGTGATGTATCTCTCTCATCTCTCATTCTTTTCTCGAGTGGTTTATCCTTATACGTTCACAACCTAACACTCTAGGATTTTTCTCCAAGCGAAACAAATTTTCGTGCCCTGGATTGGTCGAAAAATTGACCGAAAGTTGGCCAAAAAACTATCCAAGGATAGTCCAGAATTTTAACCCAAACCCCCATATTCATGCCCAATTTGCCACCAACCCGTTTAATATTTTTAAAATCTAATTAAAAGATTTTCTTCTCAATATAACCGATAATTTTACTATTCCTTTAGTTTTTATTAGTTTGTTTTATTTGTTAAATTATTTGACCTCCAAAACGACCAAAAACTTGGTATTTTAAAACTAAAATTTTGTGATACGGAGTGTGCCCCGCCAAACGGGACCGCCTCATCGCATACCAATTGCACCAAAAGGCACGTATGGTATATCCTGACATGTAGGATTTTGCGGAAGTTGATTCGGACGTGTGTGCCCGTCAAAATTAACCTGTATCCGTAAAAAGTTCTCCTATCACGACTTTTGCAAATCACCACCCCACTTTGTGTACGCTTGTCGACATACGACAAAACTTATGCCATTGAATTTTTGGTATCACGCAGGTCCTGTGACCCAAGTTTCACGCAATTCCGAGACAGTTGACCGAGCCGCCTATTTGCGGTCCCCACGGGTTGACTTGAAGGGCGAATTTGTGATCGACTCACCGAAATCCAAAATTGGATATACCATTGAGTTCGTATCGACGTTCAGAATTTGTTTGACCTATAATTTATCCCATTTAGAGATCTTTATCCCTGGCACGTATTTTGGTGCAAAGTGGGCTACATGTGGAACCTATATTGACCTGAATTATCGTTTTGCCCCTGTGTCCAAATTGGATGAAATGATAGATTTTTTTGACTATCTTACTTATTCTGGGAATATTGGTGATATTTATTTCAGCATCCGGAGAAGTTTATTCGGATGTCATAGTTTCTGATCCCTTGTGCTTGACGTTTGGACGCTTACACTATGCAGCTTTCTTGTCAGGCAAGTATACCTTGCCAAATTGCTTACAGTACTTTGCATGCTAATTATATTTTCATATATTCATTATATATGTGTTTTCTTTCAGTCATAATTATATATTATATATGTTGACACACACTTGACATATAGTATCATGGGAGGGGAGGACAGTCAGTTGGCATATGGGCTACCCACTTTGGTAAACCGCAGTAACTAGGACGCACTACGGTAGTTGTGTCGCGGTGGTCGCTACCCTCTCGGTATGTCAATTGATGGTGTCACGATGGTCACTACCCTCGCAGTATATCGATTGATGGTACATGTACGTGTGTGTGAGTTGTAAGATAGCATGTGTTTTAGAGTAGCCTACACCTGCCCATACGTTGAAAAGTTGTCCGCATTATGCATTTTCATATAGATTGTCTAGTACAGAGTACTTGTATATTTTTTGTCGATTATGCATGTTTTACTGTATTCAATTGGCATTCTTCTATGTTTCTTATTACGTCCCTCTGAGGACCTGGTCCCTTTCCAGGTGTAGACGATCTTGACTATTTGCAGGAGCACGGATCATGACTTGCTACTTCTCTCTCTTTCGAGGAGGTCTTCTCTTCGAGCCTCATTGATCATTAGATGTACCTATTTTGTTTCTCTTATATTCCAGTTTAATAGTGGATTTGTATTCACCCAACTAATTGTTCTTATCAAGCATTTTATACTTGATTCAGTTATATTGTTGATTGGTTATTCATTTCTGTTTGATTCTGTGGATGAGATCTAGTTATGCCCTGTGACTTATGACATAAATCTATACCACTTATGATTTTTTATTCATAATACAGCGTACGTATGTGGTATGGTTTTCATATATTGGAGTTGCCATATACATACGGCTGACATGCTTACGTATTCCTAGTCCTACGTATTTTGGGACTGGAACGTGATGTAAACCCCCTCAACCAGAAATTAGGATCAATTAACTTAAATAGCAAAATTAGGGTTAACTAGATATAATTAAGAATTATTATATAGTATTATAATATCTGTGCAGTGATTTGTTATTTTAGGATACTACCCTAGCTGTTATCCTGAAACAAATTCCACATACTTGGCCTAGACATGCTAACCTATCATAATGAACCTTGAGCAACCCCTGGATACTGATTTTCGTGCCTGATTTTAGTCGCACAAAAGTCGTTACAAACGTCCGTACGCAAATTAAATAAATTGCGCATTTACGTTCGTTGTCTGTTCCAATCGAAATTGAGACCCAATCTTAACCCGATTTGACCAACCCAGATCATGACATTATTGTACCCTGAGCCTACCACACTAATGACCCTTGTCCAACCCAAGTTAGACCCCCGATATTTGTTAAATTAAATTAGAGACACCCGGTGCATTAATTATAAATTAATTAATGTGGTGACCTAACCTCATTTGAATTAGACCCAAATACAACCCAAACCCACACACACACACACAAGCCTCATACAAAACACCATACACCATCCTAGCCCAATACAAAACACCAAACATGGTATTTTGTTACATCAAATCCCCAATTCCAGAATTTGTGCAAATACCAAATTGTTCAGGGGCCTTTGTGCAAAATTGCAATGAGGTACCCCCCTCTCATTGGCCCAACCATATGGAGAAAGAACCTACATTCCTTAAACCAGTTCACATTTAATTCCCCCCCCCATTTTTATGTACTTGCACCACTTTTGGATGGGCACATCATGACCCTCAATTTGAAATGCTAAATTCCTAACCCTCCCCTCATCATGATGGACCTCCCCAACTCCCCAAAAATTTCCCACAGTCGACCCTAATCTCTAGGTAGGATCCCCACTCTCTCTCCTACATATAGGGCTCCTTACACCTCATTTATTGGCACACAAACCAAGGAAAACCCTACCAAAACCCTATTCTCCCTAAACCCTCACCAACAGCCCGACCCCTGCCCATCACCCTCGCCGCCCTCTCCCGGCCAACACTGACTCCGGCCACCCCCGCAACCACCCGGCCCCACTCCGGCGACCTCTCCCCTACCCCCAGCCACCGCCACCCGCCGCCTAGCCGCCTACAGCAACCCCGTCCTCAACCCGAGCTCATCCCCCCCCCGAGCTCGAGCCGACCACCCGACCTCCGATTTCTCCGCCACCGCTGCACGCCCGGCCGCCCAACTCCACTGACCTCTCCCCCGGCCAACCACCTCCCTCCCCGTCGACTTCCAGCGCCGGTCGACGACGCACCTGGCCGCACTCGTCCCCGCAGCGCCAACGACTCCAGACCGCTGCTGTTGCTGCCGAACCCCCCGAGCCTCGCCTGAGCTCCGTCCGGCCACCCCCGTCGTCGACGGTCAGCCACCGGGTCCCCCTCGACCTGAGCGTCGTATAGGTATAACCTTTTATGTACAAATACTAGTATTTAATTATGTATTTAAGGTTGCATTGGGTGTATACATAGTTTCTGTATTTTATCCTAGTATATAAATACGTATTCTGTATATATATTATTATTATTTTGTATTTGTTTAGTATTTATATATATACTCCTGTATAAATACTGCGTTATATATATATACATACTGTATTTAGTATTATATATAATAGGAATATATATATATTTTGTATATACATGTATTAATACCTATTGGGTGTATATATATAAATATATATATGTATGTATATATATACGTAGTGTATTTAGTATATTATATATTTAATATATATGGTGTACATATATATATATATATATATATATATATATATATATTCTGTAAATTGGTATATTATATGTAGTATATTAATTATTAGTATATTATATATAGTATATAAAGTATTGGTATGTTACATATTTATTATATGTTGTGAATATGTATAAATATATATTTGGTATAATTATCATTTTGTGTATATATATAATATATATATTTTTTTTGGGTAAATAAATGTATGTATATATATATATGTATATCTACCTTATGTATTTAGTATATTAGTGTAATGTATATATGTATATGTATACATATATATATTAATATATATTATGTACTTAATATATTTATAATGGGTATATTGGTATGTATATGAATATATATTTAAATATATATAAATATGTGGGTATATTTACTTATGTACAAATTATTATCTAAATATATGTATATGTATAAATATATGATATTGTGAATATTATCTATTATATACATATATATATGTATTTATTGAATATGTGTATATATACATAATTATTGGTGGATTACTAAATAATACATAGGTACTATTTTTAAATGTACTAGTAAACGTACATATTACTTTAATATATTTAAATATGTTTTAGTGTACATATATATATATATGTGATAGCTATATATAAATATATGTACTAAGGGGTCCCACAAAGTGTACAGTCCAGACCCGGTGTCAGTTATTGCTGAAAGTAGTGTGTCTTAGTCGTGCTATTGTAGCGACTAATGTTGTCATTATTATATCATATATAGGACTGCTGGACCGTACAGTCGAGGCTTCAGGAGCAGGACATTGGCTTTCGTAGCTACCCGGGACAGGCAAGTATACCTTGCTGGATTACTGTTTAAATTAAAATGATAAATGTTGCAATATACATAAACTGTGCACATTCGAAATTGACTCGGGTACAGTCGATAATGAGTCGATGAGTAGTATACTTGACCTAGCTGCTAGCTGACTCACCCACTACTGTGAGGATATTTTGATATCTTCCTAGACCGTGACACTTACACGTATCACGATGGTACATTCATATTGGGATGCGGGTCCGCGCACCCGATTCGCTATCGGTGCGTACGATATGCATCATGGACTAGCACATAATCTAGAGTAATAATTAGATGTGACTTGGCATATAGATACGGGATACACTCATCGTGTATTCAATTTGTGTACCTACATTGGGCGGGAAGGACAACTGATAAACGTATGGGATACACACATCAGACTCCGTGGTATCCAGAGGAGCCATAGACCCGATGACTTCCTATATTCAGACTCCGCGCTCTTCGGGGTGTTACGGACGTATATACATTGCAGATACCACATCCCTTAGAGTGTTGGACGTTATATATATACAGATACCTCATTCTTCGGAATGATGGACGTTGCAGATACCACACTCTAGAGGACGTTGGACGTTATGCCTACACCTACCTATACATTCCGAGGTTGTCCTTACATTGCATTCACTTAGATGGTTAGCACACCCTCTTTATTTTATTCCGTACTATATCTGGCATGCATTTTATATCTTGTTATGTCCCTCTGAGAACCTGGTTATCTTCCAGATCTAGACGAGACCTATTACCCCACTGTGTACGGACCAGGTGTGAAGACGAGGTTCGCTCTTGACGAGGAGCTTGAGGTTTTACCATCGGAGTACCCCTGATCATCTTGGTAGGCCTTCCGCCTAGGACTGGAGCTTCTTATCCAGTTAGCAGTTGTTTCAGTCACACTCTTATTTCAGTCTTCAGTACTCTATTTTCACCATTTGTAGTGGGTTTGTTCCCACCGGACATATTTCGGTTTGTACTATGACATTCGACTATGTTCTTATATTCCAGTCTTTTATTTCAGTATTTTACTTGCTATAATTGTGGATGAGATTAGACTCTGCCTGTTGTTGATATTAGACTTGTTAGATTTAGGACAGTGTAGTACGCTTCCCTATGATCCATTAAATTGGGATATCCTCGGAGACGTGTCAGCTGGCCAATGCCACGTGGCCTGGTTCCATATATTTTGGGACTAGGGCGTGACATGGTTTTAGTGGTGGCCCATGCAGGTCCTTCTGTCAAACATCAAATGTTTAACGCTTGTGGTATGGTAACGTGCCCAGGGAGCCTGCAATAAGATAGAAATTACTAGGTCTCATCCACTTGATTACGCCTTTGAACCTCTTTCGTACTTTATAATATTTGCATCCTGTTTGATTGATTCTGTACTCTTTTAATAACGTTCTATCTCTTACAGCGAGATGAACCTTCGTAACAGACGTGAGATACTTGGTGCCATAGTGCCACCCGCAGCACAGAGGGAGGATACGTCCCAGGGACCACCCAGAGAGCTGCCTCAGCCAGAGGCACAGGTGATCCCCCAGGCCCCTATGATGCACTGGCATCAGATCTCTCCCGACGAGAGGACGCAGCAGCCAGAGGGCCAGACATCGCAGACGATCCCGAGGCAGCACTTCGAGGGACAGACCTCGAGGGCGACACCGATGCCGCAGTTCGAGAGGCCGGCACCCGAGGAGACACCAAGGAGGCAGCCGGAGGTACCTCTACCACCACCTCCACCGTTTCCACCTCAGATGCCACCAACGGAGGGACAGCCCCAGATGATGCAGTTCTTCCAGACGATGATGCAGGCCCAGTGGCATCAGACGGAGACCCTGAGACAGGGCCTGATGGCAGTACTGGAGAGGGCACCTGCCCAAGCAGCAGCACCAGCACTTGCACCTGTCCAGCAAGTGGGCACTGTACGAGGCTTCCGACAGATGGGCCCGGGAACCTTCTCGGGCAAGGAGACTGCAGAGGAGATCTCAGACTGGGTCTCCAACACTGAGATGCTGTTAGAGGGTTCGCAGCTACACCCCGACCTCTGGATGACCGCGGTGAGGGCCCAACTCACAGGCAACGCCCATCACTGGTGGGACTCTATGGAGCGCAGCATCGGAAGACAGCAGACTTGGGAGGAATTTCTGGAATACTTCAATGCGAAGTATTTCTCCGCTACGGTGAGGAACGCCCTGTACTCCCAGTTCCTGCACCTGGAGCAAGGGAACTTGACCGTGGACACCTACGACGGGGAGTTCAGCAAACTCAGCCGATTCAGTGCAGCCCTGATCCCCAACGACCTAGAGAAGGCCAGGAGATTCCACCATGGCCTCTCTTTCGAGCTGCAGAGGTACACCACTACCCAGGCGAGGATCTCTTATGAAGAGGTCCTATCAGAGGCGAGGATCCAGGAGGCTATAGGCGGAGGAGCGAGACGTTCCAGCACAAACGTACTAGCCAGAACCCAGCAAGGAGCAGGAGGACCGATCCGCCATCCAGGAGCGCAGGCGCAGCAGAGGACAGCGTCGTACCAACAGAAGGAGCTCCCGACTTGTCACTTTTGTGGCAAGAAGGGACACATCATCAGAGACTGCCGAAGAAGCTTGGGCTCTGCATGGTCTGTGGAGCGAGCCAGCACCTTGCTAGAGACTGCCTCCAGCGCAGATATGTAGGACCCCAGACTGGGCAGAGGCCAGCAGCACCACCCTTGAGGATACTACCCCCAGCAGGTGGTCAGCATCCACCAGCTACCGGAGGACAGCAGAGAGGACCACCCTTGGTCCCACAGGAGGCACACTTCAACCAGGCCCGACAGCAGGCAGGAGGGCAGAGGCGCGGGCAAGCCTTTGCTTTAGCCTCTATCGAGGAGGAACCAAAAGGGGAGGCTATCACAGGTACAATTGTAGTTGCATCATTACCTGCAACTGCACTGTTTGATTCTGGAGCTACATTGTCATTCATATCTAGTAGCTTCGTAGCAATGCATAGAGTAGCAACTTTCCCCTTACCTAAGAGTTTGAAGATACTTACCGGAGGAGGCATCGTACCGGTTACCAGCACCATTAGAACGTGCTCGGTAGTAGTTTGTGGTAGAGAGATAAGAGCGCGATTGTTGGTACTCCCAATGCCAGCTTTCGACGTAGTGCTGGGCATGGACTGGTTAAGCCAGTACAATGCCGTACTAGATTGCCGGAAGGGTAGCGTTACTTTTAGACTGCCAGGACACCCGGAGTTCGAATTCATGCGAGGCACCATCGAGCGAGGAGTAGGACACGCAGCTGGAGCTTACATGACGATGGAGACGGCACCCCCAGAAATCATTGCAGAATTCGAGGATGTTTTCCCAGAGGAGTTGCCAGGCCTACCTCCTGATAGAGAGGTAGAGTTCACCATTGAGCTAGTACCTGGAGCAGCACCGGTATCATCAAATGTGTACCGGTTGGCGAAGAAGGAGCTTGACGAGCTAAAGCTACAGCTATAGGAGTTGCGGATCAAGGGATTCGTCCGTCCTAGTGCATCACCCTGGGGAGCACCAGTGTTGTTTGTACCGAAGAAGGACGGGACGTTCCGGATGTGCATTGATTACAGATCCCTTAATGCTCTGACTATCAAGAACAAGTACCCTCTACCGCGGATCGACGATCTGTTCGACCAACTGACAGGAGCAGTGGTGTTCACAAAGATCGACTTGAGATCGGGCTATCACCAGGTAAAGGTACGAAGGGAAGACATTCCAAAGACAGCATTTAGGACTCGTTATGGTCACTACGAGTTCTTAGTGATGCCTTTTGGATTGACAAATGCGCCTGCTGTGTTTATAAACCTGATGAACAGAGTCTTCCATTAGTATCTGGACCAGTTTGTGGTAGTCTTCATCGACGACATCTTAGTGTATTCGAAGAGCCACGAGGAGCACGGAGAGCACTTGAGGCTAGTGCAAGAGACGCTGAGACGTGAGAGGCTTTATGCCAAGCTGAGCAAGTACGAGTTTCTTCTAGATCGTGTCGCATTTCTTGGATACGTTATCTCAGGAGAAGGCATTTCAGTAGATCCCACGAAGATTTCGTCAGTAGAGACGTGGCCGACCCCTACCAACGTCTCGGAGGTGAGGAGTTTCCTAGGACTTGCCGGATATTACCGGAGGTTCGTAGAGAACTTCGCAAGGATCGCAGAGCCGATGACCCGCTTGACCCGCAAGGATCCGGAGTTCACCTGGACAGAGGAGTGTCAGACGGCGTTTGATGAGCTGAAGAAGCGTCTGACTACAGCACCCATCTTGACCATACCTTCTGGACCCGGAGGATTCGTGATCTACAGCGATGCGTCCGGGAAAGGATTAGGATGCGTCTTGATGCAGCATGGGAAGGTTGTGGCCTATGCCTCTAGGCAGCTGAGGACCCATGAGAAGAACTACCCTACCCACGACTTGGATCTTGCCGCAGTGATCTTTGCTTTGAAGCTTTGGAGGCACTACCTGTACGGAGAGCGCGTGGAGATATTCACCGATCACAAGAGCCTGAAATACATCTACACCCATAAGGACCTGAACCGGAGGCAGAGACGTTGGCTGGAAGTGATGGCGAACTTCGAGATTGAGCTGCAGTACCATCCGGGAAAGGCTAATGTGGTAGCCGATGCTTTAAGCAGGAAGCCCATAGCATTTTTCCTGACTACCCAACAACATCTGTTGAGAGATCTAGAACAGTTGGGTATCAAAGTCATTATGCCCGGAGTAGACGGCCAGATGTCGAGTTTCCAGGTGCAATCGACATTGGTGGAGAGAATCAAGGCTGCTTTGCCAACAGACGCCAGATTTCATAGGCTTCGACAGAGGACAGAGGCTGGAATACAGACGGGACTGCATATACACGAGGACGGGACTTTGAGATGCGGAGATCGTCTCTATGTTCCGAATGGAGAGCTTCGTCAGGAGTTGATGACGGAGGCGCACAGTTCGACCTATTCTATTCATCCAGGAGGCACGAAGATGTACCGAGACCTGAGGCAGTACTATTGGTGGCATGGGATGAAGAGATGAATAGCCCGCTTTGTGGCTAAGTGTCTGGTGTGTCAGCAAGTCAAGGCTGAACATCAGAGGTCTGCCGGATTACTTCAACCGCTCCCGATACCGGAGTGGAAATGGGAGCACATCACCATGGACTTCGTTACGGGATTCCCGAGGAGTCCTAGTGGTCGCAATGCGGTATGGGTAATCGTAGATAGACTCACCAAGTCTGCCCACTTTTTACCCTTCAGGGTTGGGCAATCTACGGAAGTCTTGGCAGACATGTACATGAGGGAGATTGTACGATTGCATGGAGTGCTAGTCAGTATCGTGTCTGACAGGGATACGAGGTTCACATCGTACTTTTGGAGGAGTATGCAAGAGAGTCTTGGTACCCGCCTTAAGTTCAGTACTTCGTACCACCCGCAGACAGATGGACAATCCGAGCGCACCATTCAGACGCTGGAGGACATCTTGAGGGCATGCATGCTTGACTTCAGCGGTTCATGGGAGGACCATTTGCACTTGGTTGAGTTTTCCTACAACAATAGCTATCAGGCGAGCATTCAGATGGCTCCATATGAGGCATTGTATGGTAGGAAGTGTAGTTCCCCAGTATGTTGGAGCGATGTAGGCGAGAGGCAGATTCTAGAGCCAGAGTTGGTCATCCGTACAATGGAGAAGGTGAACAAGATCCAAGGGCATCTACGAGCAGCACAGGACAGGCAGAAGCATTGGGCAAATGTGCATCGACGACCCCTAGAGTTCCAGGTGGGAGAATATGTGTTCCTGAAGATCTCACCTACCAGAGGAACCATTAGATTTGGAGGCAGAGGGAAGCTGAGTCCGAGGTACATCGGACCCTTCGATGTGCTAGAGCGCGTCGGAGAAGTTGCTTACAGATTGGCCTTGCCGCAGACACTGGAAGGAGTTCACGACGTCTTCCATGCATCTCAGCTGAGGAGGTACATACCGAATCCGAGTCATGTGCTTGACCACTCGGAGATCACCGTCGGTCCAAGTTTGTCATACTAGGAGGAGCCGGTAGAGATCCTAGACCGAAGCGAGAAGGTACTGCGAGGCCAGACTATCCCTCTAGTTCGTGTCGCATGGAGGCATCATGCACCAGGTGAATCAACCTGGAAATGAGAGGACGATATTCAGCCACGTTTTCCCCATCTCTTCGAAGGCCTAGGTATGTGATAGCAATTTAATTCATTCAATAGTGTTCTATATGTCTGTTTTAATTTTGAGGACAAAATACTCTAAGGAGGGTATGTTGTAAACCCCCTCGACCAGAAATTAGGGTTAATTAACTTAAATAGCCTAATTAGGGTTAACTAGATATAATTAAGAATTATTATATAGTATTATAATATCTGTGCAGTGATTTGTTATTTTAGGACACTACCCTAGCTGTTACCCTGAAACAAATTCCACATACTTGGCCTAGACATGCTAACCTATCATAATGAACCTTGAGCAACCCCCGGATACTGATTTTCGTACTTGATTTTAGTCGCACAAAAGTCGTTACAAACGTCCGTACGCAAATTAAATAAATTGCGCATTTACGTTCGTTGTCCGTTCCAATCGAAATTGAGACCCAATCTCAACCCGATTTGACCAACCCAGATCATGACATTATTGTACCCTGAGCCTACCACACTAATGACCCTTGTCCAACCCAAATTAGACCCCCGGTATTTGTTAAATTAAATTAGAGACACCCGGTGTATTAATTATGAATTAATTAATGTGGTGATCTAACCTCATTTGAATTAGACCCAACTCCAACCCAAACCCACACACACACCCACAAGCCTCATACAAAATACCATACACCATCCTAGCCCAATACAAAACACCAAACATGGTATTTTGTTACATCAAATCTCCAATTCCAGAATTTGTGCAAATACTAAATTGTTCAGGGGCCTTTGTGCAAAATTGCAGTGAGGTGCCCCCCTCTCTTTGGCCCAAACATATGGAGAAAGAACCTACATTCCTTGAACCGGTTCACATTTAATTCCCCCCCCCCCCATTTTTATGTACTTGCACCACTTTTGGATGGGCACATCATGACCCTCCATTTGAAATGCTAAATTCCTAGCCCTCCCTTCATCATGATGGACCTTCCCAACTCCCCAAAAATTTCCCACAGTCGGCCCTAATCCCTAGGCAGGATCCCCACTCTCTCCTACATATAGGGCTCCTTACACCTCATTTATTGGCACACAAACCAAGGAAAACCCTACCAAAACCCTATTCTCCCTAAACCCTCACCAACAGCCCGACCCCTGCCCATCACCCCCGCCGCCCTCTCCCGGCCAACACCGACTCTGGCCACACCCGCAACCACCCGGCCCCACTCCGGCGACCTCTCCCCTACCCCCAGCCACCGCCACCCGCCGCCTAGCCACCTACAGCAACCCCCAGCAACCCCGTACTCAACCCGAGCTCATCCCCCCCCCCGAGCTCGAGCCGACCACCCGACCTCCGATTTCTCCGCCACCGCTGCACGCCCGGCCGCCCAACTCCACTGACCTCTCCCCCGGCCAACCACCTCCCTCCCCGTCGACTTCCAGCGCCGGTCGACGACGCACCTGGCCGCACTCGTCCCCGCAGCGCCAACGACTCCAGATCGTTGTTGTTGCTGCCGAACCCCCCGAGCCTCGCCGGAGCTCCGTCCGGCCACCCCCGCCGTCGACGGTCAGCCACCGGGTCCCCCTCGACCTGAGCGTCGTATAGATATAATATTTCATGTACAAATACTAGTATTTAATTATGTATTTAAGGTTGCATTGGGTGTATACATAGTTTCTGTAGTTTATCCTAGTATATAAATACGTATTCTGTATATATATTATTATTATTTTGTATTTGTTTAGTATTTATATATATACTCCTGTATAAATACTGTGTTATATATATATGCATACTGTATTTAGTATTATATTTAATAGGAATATATATATGTCTTTTGTATATACATGTATTAATACCTATTTGGTGTATATATATAAATATATATATGTATGTATGTATATATATGTAGTGTATTTAGTATATTATATATTTAATATATATGGTGTACATATATATATATATATATATATATATATATATATATATATATATATATATATATATATATATATATTCTGTAAATTGGTATATTATATGTAGTATATTAATTATTAGTATATTATATATAGTATATAAAGTATTGGTATGTTACATATTTATTATATGTTGTGAATATGTATAAATATATATTTGGTATAATTATCATTTTGTGTATATAATATATATATATATATATATATATATATATATATATATTGTGTAAATAAATGTATGTATATATATATGTATATCTACCTTATGTATTTAGTATATTAGTGTAATGTATATATGTATATGTATACATATATATATTAATATATATTATGTACTTAATATGTTTATAATGGGTATATTGGTATGTATATGAATATATATATATTTAAATATATATAAATATGTGGGTATATTTACTTATGTACAAATTATTATCTAAATATATGTATATGTATAAATATATGATATTGTGAATATTATCTATTATATACATATATATGTATTTATTGAATATGTGTATATATACATAATTATTGGTGGATTACTAAATAATACATAGGTACTATTTTTAAATGTACTAGTAAACGTACATATTACTTTAATATATTTAAATATGTATTAGTGTACATATATATATATATATATATATATATATATATAAATATAAATATATGTACTAAGGGGTCCCACAAAGTGTACAGTCCAGACCCGGTGTCAGTTATTGCTGCAAGTAGTGTGTCTTAGTCGTGCTATTGTAGCGACTAATGTTGTCATTATTATATCATATATAGGACTGCTGGACCGTACAGCCGAGGCTTCAGGAGCAGGACATTGGCTTTCGCAGCTACCCGGGACAGGCAAGTGTACCTTGCTGGATTACTGTTTAAATTAAAATGATAAATGTTGCAATATACATAAACTGTGCGCGTCCGAGATTGACTCGGGTGTAGTCGACAATGCGTCGATGAGTAGTATACTTGACCTAGCTGCTAGCTGACTCACCCACTACTGTGAGGATATTTTGATATCTTCCTAGACCGTGACACTTACACGTATCACGATGGTACATTCATATTGGGATGCGGGTCCGCATACCCGATTCGCTATCGGTGCGTACGACATGCATCACGGACTAGCACGTAATCTAGAGTAATAATTATATGTGACTTGGCATATAGATACGGGATACACTCGTCGTGGATTCGATTTGTGTACCTACATTGGGCGGGGAGGACAACTGATAAACGTATGGGATACACACATCGGACTCCGTGGTATCCAGAGGAGCTACAGACCCGATGACTTTTTATATTCAGATACCGCGCTCTTCGGGGTGTTACGGACGTATATATATTGCAGATACCACGTCCCTTAGAGTGTTGGACGTTATATATATACAGATACCTCATTCTTCGGAATGATGGACGTTGCAGATACCATACTCTAGAGGACGTTGGACGTTATGCCTACACCTACCTATACGTTCCGAGGTTGTCCTTACATTGCATTCACTTAGATGGTTAGCACACCCTCTTTATTTTATTCAGTACTATATCTGGCATGCATTTTGTATCTTGTTACGTCCCTCTGAGGACCTAGTTATCTTTCAGATCTGGACGAGGCCTATTACCCCACTGTGTACGGACCAGGTGTGGAGACGAGGTTCGCTCTTGACGAGAAGCTTGAGGTTTTACCATCGGAGTACCCCTGATCATCTTGGTAGGCCTTCCGCCTAGGACTGGAGCTTCTTATCTAGTTAGCAGTTATTTCAGTCTTCAGTACTCTATTTTCACCATTTGTAGTGGGTTTGTTCCCACCGGACATATTTCGGTTTGTACTATGACATTCGACTATGTTCTTATATTCCAGTCTTTCATTTCAGTATTTTACTTATTATTTACGGATGAGATTAGACTCTGCCTGTTGTTGATATTAGACTTGTTAGATTTAGAAAAGCGTAGCACGCTTCGCTAGGATCCATTAAATTGGGATATCCTCGGAGACGTGTCAGCTGGCCAATGCCACGTGGCCTGGTTCCATATATTTTGGGACTGGGGCGTGACACGTGACACAACTGAAGATCCAGCTGCTTTCCACATTGCAACAATGCCATAGAGGTGATACCCAATATCACCTTCTCACAACAGGACATGTTGCTAAAAAATAATAGGCACGATCGGCCCATGTACTATACAGGATATATTGGAGACGTCAAGGTGGATAAGATGCATATTGACCTAGGATCGTCGATCAGCATCATCCCGAGAAGTTTGCTTCAGACCCTGGGGATCTCAATATATCGTCTGACAGCCACCAATACAGCCATCAGTGGATTCAACAAGGGAATAAGCTACCCTCTGGGCAAAATCTACCTAAAATGTCATATCAGCGACTTAAAAACAGAAGTCATATGCTACATCATAGACATAGATATGTCCTACAATATCTTGTTGGGACATCTGTAGATACATGAATACATGATCGTGCCATCCATCCTCCACCAGTGCTTAAAATATATGGACCAACTTGATTTCATAAAAATGGAGTTCGCTGATATTGATCCGTTTAAGGGAATCAAGATTTACTACTCTGACTCGATCCTCTACAAGAAAGTTCACCAAGATGAAGGTGGAATGAGGCCGACGATGAAGCCGAGGCCACAACAACACACGAGGAGCCTATAAGAATCCGCCTTAAGGCTCGCACTCCCATATGGCCGAACCCCTCATTGTCAAATCGCGCAGGAAGGCACCTGAATATACGGTACCTTCAGCGTCGCCAGAACCAATGGTCGTCCGCCTTCGCAGGCCAAATCGACCACCAAAAGAAGATTTTGCCCTATCTACACCTTCCAAACTTTTGGTCGTTCGCCTTCACTGGCCGAGACGACCACCAAAGGAAGACCCAGCCGCGGCTGTAAATTCCAGACCTTTGGTGGTAAAATTATACAAAAAACCACCAAAGTCTTTGTTTGCGCTGGGGGTAGTCGAGGAGAAGGATGAGATGGAGGAATATATATCCGCCAATGTCAACATCCATTTCCCTGACGATGTAATTTCACCAGAAGAGATACCTTATTTTCTCAATAAAGGACTATCTTTGAACTACTCGGAGTGTATGCATATAAGAACACTCTACTCCCTGGAGCACGGTCTGGACCTTCATCTGCAAACATAAGTGACCACTACCTGCACCATGCACCGGCTTCACTCTAGTCAGGATTCTTATTTCTTAGTCCCACACAGGAAGAAGGGAGATAAGCTCATCATCTTCGGCAGAGTGGAATGGCCCCGGTCCTTCATCCCAAAGAAAGTAGAACCAGAATTTGAGGTAGGAAGAATTCTACTCTACAGGTACAGCTCACAAGCCCTACATCTTATCCAAAATATGGGATACAACATGAAGGTTACTAAAGGATTAAACTAAGGCAAAGGCCAAAGGTCGCCTTTACGTCTTCTCTCCCCTGCGGGCAAGTCTGAGGATTACTATCATAAGACTAAGCATGGCTTAGGATATGTAATGTCTCATACAACCCCCGAGGGCTCAAATAAAGAGAATGAAGAGTGCTCACACTCTTCAGAATCTTCATCCTGTGACTTCGACGTCAGTGTTGGGGACGTGCTCAGACAAACACTATCCTCCATCATGGTGTCTGTCGACCTTGAGGAAGACAACGAGGATCAACCCGAGCTCTTTGAGATGGAACCTTGGGCCCAACACCTGGGTTCACAATAGGATATATGATTTGAGCAGCGAGAATCTCCTACTGAGGACGAAGTTGTACAAGTCGATCTAGGTGACAAGACCTCCTTAAATTCTATCTTCGTCAGCAAAAGTCTGTCAGATGAAGACCGAGAATCCTATTACAACTCATCAGGGAATACATCGATGTCTTTGCTTGGAGTTACAAAGAGATACCAGGACCGGATCCCCAAATCGCGGTCCTTAAACTATATTCTGCCAGACGCCAAACCAGTCAAGCAACAACAATGATGGTTCCGGTCAAACGTGATGGATTCTATCGAAGATGAAGTCAATAAGCTGATAGCTAGTAGCTTCATCCACGAGGAACAACATCCCGACTGGGTAGCCAACATTGTGCCTATCGTTAATAAAAATAGAAAGATCCGAATCTGCATCGACTTTCGTGATCTAATTGTGGCATGTCACAAAGACGAATTCCCTCTTCCAATCACCGACGTAATGATCGACAACATATTTGGCATTGAGCGCATATCCTTCGTGGATGGTTTCTCAAGCTACAACCAAATCAAGATGTTTCTCGATGATGAGAACCATACATCATTTCGGACCCCGATAGGCGTATACTGTTACACGGTCATGCCTTTCGGCCTAAAGAACGCAAGTGCTACATATTAGTGAGCTATGAGCACCATTTTTCGTGAACATCTGCACAAGTCGGTGGAATGCTATGTCGACGACATTCACTCCAAGGATGATCATCTCCAAGACCTGAGGACTGTATTCAACTTAATGTGTGCACGCCGTCTCAAGATGAACCCTACCAAGTCCTTCCTGGGAGTCTCCAAGGACAAATTCTTGGATTATATCATTACTTCCTGGGGTATTCACATAGATCCCGACAAGACCAAGGATATCCTGGAGATGAATCCGCTAAGTCACCTCCGGGAACTCCGTGGCCTCCAAGGGAGGTTGGCATTCATCAGGAGGTTCACATCAAACCTCTCTAGACGTTGCAGGCCTTTCACACAGCTCATGAAGAAAGGTGTCTCCTTTGTTTGGAATAAAGAGTACCAACAAGCGTTCGACAACATCAAAGAATACCTATCAAACCCTCTTGTGCTGGTGGCCCCGGTCATGGAAAAGATATTCTTGTTCTATGTACGCGTAATGGATCACTCTCTCGGTGCACTGTTAGTTTAGAATAGTGATTCAGGCCATGAACAGGCCATATACTACCTCAGCCGGATGATGGTCCGCCCAAAGCATAGGTATACCGCCGTCGAGAAGGAGTGCCTTGCGCTGGTATTAGCCATCCAAAAAACTCAACACTACGTTACTGGACAGACCATTCAGATAATCTCGCGAGTCCACCCGGGGTCAAAAACTTCAAAGCTCTATAAAGAGATTCCAAATAAAGTGGCAGACACCAATATCACCTCACACAAAGCAGTTTGGCCAATGTTCTTTGACGGTACTTTAAGAGCGGGACACAAAGGCAACATCATCGTTGGGGTCAGGATAGTATTGATTCCCCATATGGCCTCGTCGTCAATCGCGCATACTCTCTCACGGAGCCATACTCCAATAATATGGCAGAATACAACGCCCTAATCATTGGGCTCCAGCTCGCCAAAAAAGTCAGAGTAGAGTACTTGGAAGCCTACGACGATTCTCAGCTAATCATCAATCAAGTTCGGGGAGTATATCAAGTCTGAAACGAAGACTTGATCCCTTACCACCAAGCTGCACATAGAATTATTGCAACATTCGAGATATTCTTTATTGAGCATGTCCCTCGGTTACAAAATATTGAGACGGACGCTTTAGCCGGTCTCGCTGCTTCCTTGGCAGTCCCAGACAACTTCCATCAGTTAATCATGGTGATCGGTCAAGAGCGGGTATGTCCTAAAAGCAACCTATGCTTATGTCTCAGCTATGCAGTGGAGGACGACACCGATACTCAAGATTGGAGACTTCCATTCATTGACTACGTAGTCTATAGAATTCTTCCTGAAAACCCAAAGGATGCTACTTCAATCAGAAGACGCTCCCTCTGTTTCTATTACGATATAGAGACCAAAATATTGTACCGTCGATCCTATAACGTCCTTCTGCTCTAATGCTTGTCGAACACAGAGAAAAAATAAGCCTTCCACGAAGCTCACGACGACGTCTATGGGGAGCATCAACCAGGACCAACGTACAGGACCATCTTCGGAGAATAGGCTACTATTGGCCGACGATGGTAGCAGATTTTGTCGATTACGCGAGAAAGTGCCAAGCATGCCAATTCCAAGCAGACTTCATCCACCAACCATCCGAGTTCCTACACCCATCCATAGCATCTTGGCCGTTTGAGGCATGGAGAATGGATATCATAGGGCCAATCAGTCCGCCTTCATCAAAAGGATATCGGTTCATCATGGTGATCACCGATTACTTCTCCAAATAGGCGAAAGTTATTTCACTCGCAGAAGTCAAAATAACAAACGTGATTAACTTCGTCAAGCATCATGTCATATATCGCTTCGGCTTACCGCGTAGGATCGTCTACGACAATGGTCCACAGTTTGCAAGTCATGCCTTTTATCGGTTTTGTGACAAGAACCGAATCCAAAATATAGCCTCCATGGCATACAATCCTGCAGCAAACGGTCTGGCAGAAGCGTTCAATAAAACCATCATCAAGATCCTCAAGAAATTTGTGTCTTCCAACAAACGCGACTGGAACGAGAAGCTGGATGAATGTCTCTGGGCCTACCGTACAACAGTCAAGACAGCTACTAGGAACACGCCATTCTCATTGGTGTATGGAAATGAGGTGGTACTCCCGCTGGAGATCCAAATCCTTTCACTACGAGTAGCTCTCTCCAACCAACTAACCACGGACGACAACTACTGCCGATGGTTACAGGAGTTGGAAGCACTCGACGAGAAATAACTCTTAGGTCAACAACGCATAGAGTTGTATCAAGCGCAGCTCTCTGGAGGCTTCAACAAAAGGATGAAATAGAGAACGTTTCAAGTGGTTTATCTCGTCTTAACAGTAAGAAGACCGATGTTTATGACTCACAAGACGGCCAAAAAATTATAAACTAAATGGAGGGCCCGTTAGTTGTGAAAATCGTATTTTCCAACGGCGCATACCGGCTAGCAAAATTCAACGACGACTTGCTCCTGATGCCTATCAACGGCAAGTTCCTCAAAAAGTGCTACGTCTAAATTGGACTGGTACTCCTCTATTACCAAACTACATCATATCTTTCGGGGTGCTGGTTTATGTCCACATTACCTCTGGATTGTCGCTCTAATACACTACTCTGGCGGAGTCTGCCATGTCCATATTACCTTTGAGCAAATTTCTCAGCCTTGACCATTGATCATCACATCCATATTACCTCTGATATCGATTACCTTCCAAATTATCACCGATACCCAATCTGGAGTATGCCCACGATGTTAAGTCCACAAAAACTGTCAGGTCCATATTACCTCTGGCAGGGCTTGTCTCAAACCTGTTACTTGCATTAATGTGCGCAAAAAGTAGTGGGTCCATAAAACCTATCACGTTTATATTACCTCTGATAGGTTTTGTTTTCGAATCTATTACTCATACTCCAAGTGCGCAAAAGGGTAATAGGTCCACCAAAATCTCCAGGGAGGATATCCTTACTATCCATAAAATCTATCACGTCCATATTACCTCTGATAGGGTTTATTTTGAATCTATTACTCGTACCCCCAAGTGTAAAAAAGGGTAATAGGTCCACCAAAATTCTCAGTGGGGTGTCCACACTTACTTCAAGTGTTGTACTACGACAATCTCACCTCTAGTACTAGCACCGCAAATATCACAACAGCAATGAAAGTAATTTCTTCTTTCATTAAAACAAAAAGGAGAGAATACAAACATCAAGAAAAAGAGGAGTCAGAGTCCTCCAAATTATTCATGTACATTGCCAAAAAAATGAAAGAAACAAGCATCTGAGAATACAAATAATTGACGAGAAGCATCTACAAAAACCTGCTCCTCTAAATTAACAGGGGCTCAAAGGATTCCGGGAAGATCTCCGTCTTCCAAACCCGGGCGACAGACGTTTCTTCCATTTTCTCAACGGGAGGCGGCTCGGACTCGCCAAAGCAGAAATCAGAGGCAACTGGAGCCTGGGAAGGAGACGTGTTGGTTTCCTTTAGAGTGTTACCATAAGCCATCACGCCAAAAACACAAATGGATGTTAGGAGTCTCGTGATCGTCCGCCATTTATAATTGAGGGATCGACGGCTCACTTTCTAAGTCATAACTATCTTCTCCGCAAGATGCGATGATTCGCTCCTACACAACCCAACATGTAATTGCCAGGATTTGGCCTAATCCTCTCAGAGACCCGGACTGACAGAGCGGTGTGAACACGTCAGACACTCATCAATACATAAAGCGTAGGAAGTGGTCATTTTTCTCTTAGGATATAAATCAAGTCAGCCAGGACAATCGACTGGGAAGAAGAGAACCAACGACAGCGGAGATGGAAGGGTAGAAGAAAAGGCAAGGGGCTTTCTCTCTCCAAACCCTCCTTCTTTTATAGACAAGGTTGCTTCGAAGTACGAGATGTCTCTGTCCACGTGGCAACCTAGGATGATAGAGGCGATTAAGTTTTTGAACCACCGTTATCCTCAAATGAACCGACGCTTCGGGCTCCGTGTTATCAGACGGTTCAAAATCCCAACAGATCGGCTCAAGGGTAGAACCAAATCTTGCTATTTAATACAATTTGACAGCATGGCAGAGCCCTCCATATGACAACTTTTACATGCGTCAACCTGAGGAACTTAGCAGAAGGAGACGGACAATGAATGCGTGCTGATTTCATGCTTCTTATTCAAAGTATTCCAGACTTAGCCAAGTCTGAAAACTTTGAAGGGGGTCTTGTAGAAGCATAAAAAAATATCTCCATGCACTCCAGTTTACAGTCAACAAATAAGAAAAAGACGCATAACTGTGGTGGACGCATAACACCCTCGGATACATGACGTCCCAAAATGCATGCCGCCCTTTGTTCCATCGTTTCTACAGCCATATCAGAGCATTTAGGACTTCGACAAAACAGACAGACATCCTGACTGCCTCGAATCCTGCACAGATGATTGGAATTCGGGCTGACGGCTTCGTCATAATTACTTTTGGCAGTAAATAGCTGTTCAAATGCCACGAATACAAAAGACGACAAAAAAATCCATGAGTCTCTGGCCCAAGGCGTTCCAGACTCCATGTGCTCCATTTATTTCTGGCCCAATGTGTTCCAGACTCCATGCGGTCCATGCGTCTCTGGCCCAATACGTTCCAGACTCCATGCATTTATACGTCTCCGGCCCAATGTGTTCCAGACTCCATATGTTCCATGCGACTCTGGCCCAATGCGTTCTAGACTTTATGCGTTCTATGCGTTTCTGGCCTAATGCGTTCCAGACTCTATGCATCCCATGCGTCTCTGGTCCAATACGTTCTAACTAACAAGATCTTTCCATTACAACTAGAGAGATCTTCGTGGAATTGATGCGGGTTACGTGTCCAAACGACCAAGTCACGCATACAACGGGGTGAAACGACCTCGAAATCTCATCAACAGTAAATCCTATCCAAGCTCACATGGCAGCTTCACCGTGACATGCGGCCATAGTTACAACCGTATTCTGTTGAAAGAGCCCTATACGGTCATCAAACATGGGCGCATGCGACATCCATAGCATGCAGCCACAAAATAACTATAAATAATAGGGTACTACTCCCATGCAAAAGGCTGACAGGCTATATGCGAATCAACACTCAAGCAAGAGAGAAGAGCTGCTGCATCGGATCATCCACGGAGTAAAGAGAGTTGCTACACTCCTAATCCTCCATTGTCACTCCCCAGAAAATATTTTTTTTTTACTTAGATTGTCTTCTAGAACTCTTCTTTGTACTTTCTTAGTTTATTAACAAATTCAGTTCTTCTAGTTCTCTTTTTGATTTAAATGGCAAACACACGCAAGTCCCATCTTTCTTTCGATTCTATTTTCTTTATTTTTCATGGAACTAATCCTTTATCTTTCTCAAAATAATTGCCAACATAAATGTAGTCACTTACTAAATCCTTATCACACTATAATCTCTGAGTCAAAATTTATGTCCTTATAGTTTAAATTCCAAATTTTTCATCTCAAACTTGAGTTATTCTTTGTATTCTTCAAGTCCATCTAAATATTTTATTTATTTATGTCATTGTTTCGATCAAATTTTTATCTTCCTCCATCAACAGCTTTTTACCATCTTAAAATTCTATAATATTTCTCCTTAATTTCTACGTAACAAGTCCATAATATTGTGTTCTTAATTTCCATAAATCATAATCATCACTACAAGTTCTACACGATCATTCTTAGAGTGATTTATGCAATCCCATGGTTATGTCCTTGAATTCATATCTTATTCTTCCATTACTACTCAAACATATTTTATAAAATCTTTCAAATCTCGATGTAGTATCTTAGCCCAAATTATTATTTTCCTGATTTGGCAATATAACCTCAAAATATTTATTACATAAGATTTTGATTAACCATTATTCTATTCTTAATTTGAAATGGTTGTGAGCTCAACTTTAATTCCATTATTCTTTTTATATTCCATAAATTAGGTTTAATAATGGTCATGTATTCTTGTTGGATCATGAGCTAGAATACGCCAAAGGTAAGTGAAAATAAATTTAAGTAAGGTTCAAAGTAAGATTCTCAAGAGTCATTCCAGGAATCTCTCAAGAAGTCATAATTTATGATTGAGTACTCTCCTTCCTAGAATATTTTATAATCCAGCAATCATATTGTATTGCAGGCTTGTAGCAGTACGACTAAGCCTAGGCACTACCACAACATTGCACTAGTTGCAAAGACGAGACCTGCATGGACTACCATAAAAATGTGTTACGATCCGCATCCGGATGATCGGAGCACGAGTACTTAGGTACGTCCAGCCTACACCGCAGCATTGGTGGTAGAACGCTATCTAGGTCATCTATAATCGATACATGTTCAACTAGTAACTAATGTACTCAATCATAATATTCTACATGAAGAATTAAAAAGAAGATAAGCTAAAACAACTAGCAAAAAAGAAAGTAGAACATAATGTTGAAATAGATAAGCTAGTCTAGATAGTCATCTCATGGTCCAAGATGCAGATATGGTCTCAACTAAACAATGTCCAGAAGTCCGAGAACGTGTGGCAATAGTATCCCTAAACATGTTATCCAGTAAGGATTGAAGCAAAGTACAAGCACTAACGACAGTTCCAGTTATATTGATAAAGAATATAAAGCAATGAATAATGACTATACATGATGGAAATAAAATACTGGAATATAAGGAAACTAAAGAGGCATATAATCATATTACAGAGAAATAACTAGCAGTGAGTACACTGGTAATGGTAAGCAGTGAAAACAGATAAATATAAATTCTAGCAATGTATAAACTGAAAACAGAGGAATAAGAATACTGGATAAGTGCCTTAAAATATTAGTTTGTTATATGATCAGTTTGGGACTAGATCAAGCTTGTTATATATTATTTGCTATGATACATGTGAGGTCAGGCTAACCATCTGGTTAGTTATAATGCGAGCAAGAGTCAGGTTAATCATATATAACAAGTTATGAGGCATGCAATATGGTCAGGCTACACCCTACGTATTATGTGGGGTGAGCTATGATACATATAAGGTGGGGTAAGATCACATAACTTACTAATATTTCTCCGTCCCCAACTAGTATGATGGATCCAATTACAACTCCTCATGACAGGTATATATGATACTAGCCCGTGTATCCATTGTGTCGGAATCAAGTATACACTACAACTAGAATCATAGTAATGATAAAAAAAATAATGAAAACAGTCAGAGAATGTACTCGCCTTAGTTTGGTTGAAGTCGATGTGCGCTACACGAACGTATCGACACAGAATAGGTACAATGCCACACTACTCAAGATGATCCCAGATAATGTAAGGGTCAATCCCAATGAGTCCGGAGTAGTCCAAATAGCTATGAACGATATAAAGAAGTCCAGAATCAGAATTCGACACGAGTCAGAGATATCTAGGTCCGCAACGATCTGCAAAAGACAGAAAATAAAACGCACAAATTAGCTAAGTTCAACAATAACCAATTTAGGTTAAGAGAATGGATTGGTTGATTCCTACAAAACTTATTTTGAAAAATAATATAGATTTGTACAAATCAATTAAAAACTACTTATTTATAAACTTTATTTTAATATACTTTATATAAAGAGTTTATTAGAATATAAGACCACTTCTAAACATGGTAGCATTTGAAGCTCAAAAATCAAATCTATTAGCATGTTTTAAATTTCTTGTAAACAACCCTAAATCCAACTATTTATTATTTTCCAAAAATGATAAATAAATATTTTATAACCAAAACTTTATAATATAACTAAATATTTTATATGACAAAATATAAAACTATAGACCATTCTTCACAGTAATCAAAGAAGAAACGAAGAGAGAAGAAGAAGAAGAGACCGAGAAGAAGAGAGAGGAAGAACTAGAGGGAGGGAGAAGAAGGGAAAGAACTTACCTCCGGAAGCTCCAACAGAGCGCTCGGCCACAGGTGAAGACCGGCAAGGCGACTGCTTGTCAGGATAAGCTGGCGACTGGAGGAGGAGCTGGGGGTTCAGGTGAGGCCCGGGTCGGCCACGGCGGAGTTTAACATCCAGGCTTCTCCGGCGCCGTAGGGAAGCTAGGGTGGACCGCGCCTAGTCGACGACGGTGAGGAGATATCTGGGCACTACGGATCGACGAGCGGATCTTTGGTGTCAAAGTCGATCGCTAGGAAATGCTCCAAGTAGACGAAGGTCAAGGTCGGCATCAGCGACGAGATCGGAAGGCGGCGGGGGGGGGGGGGGGGGGGGGATCGGGTTGATCCAGATCTGACGGCAGGGCGTGGCGACGGCGTCGGCTCCGGTCAGAGGTCAAGGCGGCGGCCGGTCAAGGTTAGGGCTAGGGTTTTCTACTTGGTTTGAGTCTGGGTCGTGTGTGGATGTGTCGGACACGACAAGGGTATTCTGTGTTGAATGTGTCATAGATTGTGTCCGACACAGGGAATTGATGTATTGGATGTAAAATGGATGGAAATGGATGATACAGACACCCGGGGTCGGACCAGAGGCTTGACACGGGCTGATACTAGGAATATGATGGTTGGACACACGGACACATGCCAACACAGGTTGGACACAGTGGTGATGGTGACATTAATGGTGGTAATGACTTGGTTTTTTTTTTTTGGAATTGTGAAAGGCTTGATTTGGAAATTGGTTTGGAAATAAACAAGAAGAAACCCTTCTGAAAAAGGAACTTGGAGCTTGCTCCTTAAGTCATGGACGACTCAAATGTAAATACCAAAGAATATGGATGAGGATAAAAAAATATCCTAGAGAAGCTTCCAAAGGCTAACTAATACCTAATTAGCTACTAATTAAACTCATAAACCAAAAACATTGAAATATTCTATTTATTTAATATCTAGTCCTTTAAAAGCTTAATCGAAAATAATAATAATAAGTAGTCCTTTAAAAGCTTTTCATTAAACCAGAAATAACTTTATGATTTCAAAACAATAAATTTTCGAAACTAGGATATTTTATGACGTTTTTATAGAATTTCTAGTAATGTATTTGAAAAAGTAAATCAATATTTAGGAAAATAATTTTCTAAACATGATATTTGAAAATTTGGAAACCGGAGATTACATTTTGTACCTAGCGAAGAGATATAAGAGGATTCATATCTTGGACGAGGCCCAAAAGTCCCAATATTCTTTACATTCTGTAGTGACGAAGATGTACAAGGACTGGAGTAACCATGTTTGGTAGTATGGAATGAAGAGAAAGAGAGGGGTCGCCCATTTTATTTTGAGATGTTTGGTATATCAGCAGGTTAAAGAAGAGAGGCAAAGACCCGAAGGATTATAACAGCTATTGCCCATTCCAGAGTGGAAGTGGAAACACATTAAGATGAATTTTGTGACTGGGTTGCCGAGGATGCAGAGTGGGAAGGATGTGATATGGTTCATCTTAAATAGGTTGACCAAATTGGTACACTTTATACTTTTTAAGGTTGGTTTGTTTACCAAAGGTCTGACAGAGTTACATATTTGACAGATAGTGTGATTGGATGGAGTACCGGTGAGTATTGTCTCCAACAATGATTCTCGATTTACATCATACTTTTGGAGGAGTTCGCAAGAAAAGCATTGGAACATAGCTCAAATTCAGTAGGACTTATCACCCACAAACTGATGGATAGTTATGACGTACTATTCATACGCTCAAGAACATGGATTTTTGGAGGCCATGGGATGATCACTTGCATTTGGTGGAGTTTTCTTACAATAAAAGTTATCAAGTAAGTATAGTGATGTCACCTATTGAGGCGCTATATGGACGAATGTGTCATACTCCCGTCATGGGACGACGTTGGAGAGAGATCTTTGTTAGGATTGGAGATGGTCGTGGAGGCTAGGGTGAAGGTGAAGAAGATTCGTGAGCGACTCAGAGTAGCACAAGACAGACAAAGGCATTGGACAGATAGCCATCGGAGGACATTGACATTCGAAGTTGGCAACTTGGTATTCTTGAAGATTTTACCGACACGTGGTACCATCAGATTTGGTAGAAGTAAGAAGCTTAGTCCGAGGGCATTGCGAAAGTTGGAAATATGGCTCATAGATTGGCCTTATCACCTACATTGGAGAGTACATAATGTATTTCACATATTACAGTTGAGGAAGTATATAGAGGATCCTAGCCATATATTGGACCATTCAGTAATCGAGGTGGGACCAAGCCTACCCTACCAAGAGCAACTGGTAGAGATTTTGGATCATCGTGAGAAGACCTTGAGGTATCAGACTATACCCTTGATTCAAGCAGCATCAGAGGCTTTGGGTTCGATGGCTAAAACCATTTTTGGAACCCTTTCCTCTTAACAAAATTCTTTGATAGGAAACCCTCTTTTAAACCCTCCTCTCAGGGAATTGGAGAAGAAACCTTAAAATACTCTCCGCTGTAAGATACTTCTTTTCATTTATTTATTTAATCAATTTAATTTATTATGATAAATAAAATTTTAACCCTATAACTTTGTTCAAAAAAAATTTAAGTGAAGGAAAAAAATGGTTTTTTTATTTTTATTAAGTGACAAAATATATCTTAATTAACAAGTATTTTTACTTGTCACATAAATTATCTTTGATGACAAAATTTGAAATTTATTTCAATGACAAGACATACAATAATTGTTACATAATGAAATTGTGAATGAGAACAAAAATTACTTATCACAAAAATATTTCTTTCAGTGACAAGTTATTTGTCACAAACACTTATCACGAAAAGTCAATTTTTTTAGTGTACAAAACCGACGTCTTGTCTCAATTCTACAATCGTATGATTAAAAATAAGTAAATATTGGTGCAGAGAAACCGATGAAATTCAAGTATTCGTGCGATAAAATTCGGCAGCTATGGATCAATTTCGTTGTGAACGATCAACCAAACTTGATTACGTCGAATTTTACATGTCGAAAAATCCTTATGCGCGTTTCAATCCGCTGCATGTATGGCGAGGTGGCAAGGTGGTTCGTATTGATGTGGGCGTGTTCTGGTCGGTTTGATTGATCAGCTGATGTCGGGGCTTCTCCGGCGAATAACGGTGGGTCATGAGCTGACGGGAAGATGATGTGGTCTGACTGCCGGGGATTTGAAATATTTAGTCAGGGGAACTATTTTGTTTAAGTTTGAATTATTCTGTTTGGAATCGAATTACTTGGGTGAAGTTGGATCGGGATGAAAGAATTTGGAGTTGAGTTCAGTTATTGAAGATGGAGTAGGACTTTGAATAGGATTTTGAAAGTAATGATAAGGATCAGAATTATTAGCAGGAGAGGATTTGAATGTATATATATGATTTATTTTTGGCTCTGAGGATTGATTTATTATCATTATTATTTTAAATGGATAAGATTGGTATAAGATGGAGATTTGAAGGGTGGAATGGGTGTGGCGGGATTATAATCGGATGTATTGGATTTGATACTGTGAGGTGGGGGATTTAGTTACAACAATTCAATTGAGTTCCTAATTCTACTATGTTTCTGAATTATTAGTTCGTATTTTGAATATCCCTATTATCAATTTATTACCATATAAATCACTAGTTAATGTAAGATTAGGTTTCCTAATTCTACTATGTTTCTTATTTAATTACTAACTCACTATTATGTATATATATAATATATAAAAGAAGGTGGTATCTGTGAATTCTGAAAGGAACCCATCTAAAAGATCTCTATCCTGCTATTATTCTCCTTGCTCTGCTTCGTTATTATTAGAAGGTATGTTGATTTTCTTGGGTACATTACATGAAACAGTTCGACTACAAAAACTCAAATAAAAACTTGCAATATATTTGTGACAGGTAGACTTAATTATCTGTTGATCCATAATTAGGTGGTATATCGCAGCGCAACTCGATCCGATTAGTAGTGCTACCAAAATGTGCGAAACATCTGAGGATGCGATGAAGGAAGCCGGTCGTTGCTTGGGACAAATGGACGCACTCGGAGAAGCGTTGGAATCGACTCTGTTGACAAGTACCAACCCATCGGTGGACGACCGCGTGGAGCTTCTCCACAAGATTTGGCTCGAGTGGCAGCAAGAGTGGAAACAGTGCCTGGAGGCTCTGCGGTCTGTTGCCGACGACATTATTGTCAGCAACGACGAGTATGAATATGTCGATGATGATGTCGTAGAAGAAGATGATAAGGAAGATGATGCAGAATCAATTGTACTGGCTCATGATGAGGAAAGTGCAGACATCAATGATGATTATAATGCAGTCGCAATCGAACCTGAATTTGATACTCCTTCGATGGAGATTGTACCCGATACCGATACAGATACCGATGATTCCTTCGAGGTTGTTCCGTTGGATTCAGAAGTGGATGGTGAATTGAGCATGCTTGGAAACAAAGATCCTTCGAGTTATGGTAAATAAGATGTAGTCATACAATTTTTTGTTGGAGTAAAAAAAACTTAGGGAAGCTTTTTCATTTTTTTCCATAATGTTCTTCTTCTGCTCTTACGAATGTTAATTGGTTATTTTAATTTCTTCAAAGAGTATTAATTATTTTTGATTTTTTATTACTATAATTGTTTAAGTGACAATGTAAATATTGGCAACACAGGGATTTTCTCAGTGTTATATGCCAAAAAATTAGCTTTGATCGCTCTAGTATAATTTCCAACATGTTTTATGAAATTATCAAAGATATGTTGATTGCAGGATTTTTTTTATTTTTGTTGTTGTTGTACGGTATCCTTGATCATAGGAATGCGACAATGGAATAAAAATGAGATATATTGTTAATGCGTGAATACGAAGGCGCAAAGGATCAAAGTCATTCACCAAATAAAGAGATCCGAAAGAAAAATGAGCTTATGCGACGATTATGTGTTGCTTATGCGTCCACCTAAGATTGCACAAATAGTTGATCAACATACTTCTTCCTTCCTTTCTCTTAAGATATGAAATTGATACGAGAGTCGATAAAAGCGAACAATGAAACAAATCATCAAAAACAATATACGAAGACACATTCATCAAAATCTGTAAACACCTGAATTTCTAAATTATTAAATCTTGGATTTTTTTCAATTTTCTGGAATTTTCTGGGAATTTTCTGTAATTAAAATCAAGGTTTTCAATTAATAAATGATTTTTAAATGTTAATAAATAATATTAAAATATCATGAAAATAACATTTTGGGTGTAAAATAGAAAACTGGACTTAGGATAATTTTTCTGGATTTTTCTGGACCTCAGAACTATTTTTAAATGCCTAAAAACTAATTTTAATTAATTAATAAAATAAAAACTGTTATTATTATTATTATTATTATTATTATTATTATTATTATTATTATTTCTATTATTTTTTATTTTATTTTTTATTTCTTCTGGGCCGGCCCGGCCTAATGGGCCGAAGCCCAGCCCAGCCCAGTCGTCCGCCTTATCGGGTCGGGTCGGGCTCACCCGAACCCGACCCGCCGCCAACCGACCCGCATGAACAGTTCCCCCACGACCCCGCGTCCAGCGCCGGCGGCCGCGCACAGCGCCGGCGGCCGCGCACAGCGCCGCTCGTTCAGCGCCCTCGCCCCCACGTCGCCCCTCCGTTCCGCCTTGCCCGGCCCCCCTAACCACCGTCCCCTCCTTTAAAACCCCCCCGAGCGCCGTCTTCCTCCTCCAGCCTCCCCCTCTCCAACCCTAGACGCCGCCGCCGCCTCCCAGAGCTCCGCCGACCGGCCAGCGCCTTCGCCCCGTCTCGCCCACCACCGCAGCTCCCTCGCCGACCTCGCCCTGCCGTCTCCTCCCCTCCGACGCCCTGCTCCGCCGTCCCCGACGCCAACAGCAGCAGCAGAGACAGCCACAGCAGCCGCAGCGCCGCCCTGAGCCGTCCCCGGCGCGCCGCTGACCACCAGCCGCATCCCCAGCGCCCGGCGAACTTTCCCCGGCCTCCTCCGACGCGTCTCCGGCCGGCCCCCGCCGCCTACGGCCGCCACAGCGTCGAAACCCTAGCCCTAATTCTTTTTCGCGTGTCCGACACGAGTCGGACACGACTCGACCCTGATTTTCGGGTCCCCTTCAGGTGCGTGTAACTTTTGCCTCGTAGCTCCGTTTTCAATTCCGCAAATTGCGTTGTGAAGCCTGTATGACCCTCCCGGTGTCCGGACAAACCGTTCGGGGCATCGCGTCCTGTGGTGATCGCACACCGCGATCCAAAAACAGGAAAAACCAGACCCTGTTTCACCCCGGAACTGAGTACGCCCCGCCAAACGGGATGACTTGGTCGCACGCGATCTTCACAGATACGTGCACATGGTCGATACGGACGTGTGAGAATTCGCGGAAGCTGATTCGGGTGTGTGTGCACACCGGAATCAACGCGTATCCCCGGACATCGCCCCTTATCTGCCTTTTCTGCAATTCGCCCTAACTTCTTGTACACTCGTCAGATCGAGACGAAACTTGTGCCATCGGACTCGTAGCGATACGCTGGTCCTGTGGGTCAAGTTTGGTTCGATTCTGAGAACGTTGACGAAATCGCGTGTCGTGGGCCCCACAGGCCCCGCTCGACGGACGATTTCGTGATCGGCTCATCGGAATCCAAATCTGGAAGTTCCGTTGGGTTCGTATCAGCGTTCCTGACCTGTTGACACTAAGTTTGGTGAATTTGGAGACCGTTGACCTGGACACGTTTTTTGGTGCAAAGCGGGCCCACCGGCGGACCCCGTTTTGACCCGAAACTGCCTTTTTGTCCTTGTCTCCAAATTGGACCCAAGGATAGGCGTTTCTAGCTATTTGACGTCTTCTGAGCGTGATGGTAATGTTTATTTCAGCTTTTGGACTCATCTCTAGAAATTTCCCTAGAATAATTAATCAGATCCAAACAACAGGCAAGTACCTGCACTTCAAGTTAATCTTTATATTGTGATAATTAAATTCCCTGCTCTACTAGTACCCTTGCTGATTACACGTAGTGTTAGAATACTATATTTTATGTCTTGAATATTGGAATTCATGTCTTGTTTTTTATGTCGGGTGGGAGAATACTAGAAGACATGTAGTTTACCCTTCCCCTTGCCGTATTTAATAGCTGGTGGTACACGACTGTCCATCAGCCGGATCTTGATTATTCGTGTTTAATAGCCGTCCATGACGGCCGGATTAGCCTTATAAATCCCTACATGCCAACTAAGTATTCTAAAAACAAACACAAGTTTCATACAGATAACTTCTGGTCATGTTATATTTCTTGCTGACTGTGTAGTTTCATTTCCTGCTCGTTTACTTCTGTTTTCTCATATTCCTGTTTATAGTTTTGACTCTGAGATATTAACATTCCTTTATGCAATTTCCTTAACATGATATTCAATAATTAATTGTCATAAATATTTAGTTTAACCTTGTTGTGCACTGTGTACTTTGTTCCTTTCCTGACTGGATCTGTTGATTTAGGCGATGATGAGGATCTTGCCCCTACTTATTATGGTCCTTATAAGGGGACTGATGATACCTATGAGGAGCCAGAACCCACCCAGGAGACCCCTGCTGCTGAGTAGCTAGTAGTAGCTATCTTTTATTTCTGTTTCTTATCTTATTTAATCGGGTTTGTCCCCGATTTTATTTTGGAATTCCTGTACTAAAACATTTGAATCTGTTGTCACATTTATTTCAGTTGCAGTCTTAAGTTTCAATTCTCAGTATTATCTTGCCTATGTTAATTGTGAATGAGTTAGACTAGTTCAGATGGATTGACCTAGACAGCGTACTACCGCCGACTCTGCGGCGTAGGCTGGACGTACCCACGCACTCGTGCCCGAACTTCCGGGTGCGGGTCGTGACACGTTTTTATGGTGGCCCATGCAGGTCCTATCCTAAATAGGGTAATACCCTAGGACAGGGTAGGGAATAAGATTGAGGATTCTAGGAAAAGTTCATTCACAGTATAGGGTTCTTATTTCAATTTCTGATATCATTTCTGCTCAATTTTTCTATCGCCTTTGATTTCCAAGTATTCTATTCTAATTCTCCTATTCCTTAATCTTTCAGAATGGTCCAGACCAGGAACACAGTAGGAGGCACATCAGAACCAGCCGAACAGAATGTGCCCGAAACTCTTGCACTCCCACCGCCTCCATCTGTTCCAGCAGTTACTCTAGATGGGGCACAACTACTTGGAGTGTTCCAGGGATTGGTGGAATCCCAGAAAGAACAGACTGCACTTCTGCGGACCAGCCTCTCAGAAGCTATTAAGTCCCAGGAGTCGTCACTCAAGAGGCCAGGGAGTGCCAAAGACTTCAAGAATCTTAGACCCCTGGAATTCTACGGAACTGAGGGCATTCTCTATGCCGATGAGTGGATAGAGAATGTCGAGAGACTCCTGAAGACTGCTCGGGTTCCCGATGATCTCAAAGTGGAGTCCGCAAGCCTGCAACTGTTCGACATTGCTCGAACCTGGTTCAGAGATGAACCCCAACTATCTGCTCCTGACCTCACCTGGGAGGACTTTAAAAGGCTATTCAAGGAGAAATTCTACCCCGAAGTGGCTCGGGAAGCTCTCGAAAGCCAATTCGAGAGACTAGAACAAGGTACCCTGACTGTTGATGAATATACTGCTGAATTTAGCAGGTTAAGCCACTTTGCGGAGTACATGGTTCGTACCCCGGAGGACAGAGCCCGTAGATTCAAGAAGGGGCTGTCTCCGGATATTCGCCTTGCTGTCACCACCAGCCGAGCTCGTACCTATGAGGAAATCCTGAGCGTGGCACAAGGAGTCGAGAGAGACATGGGGCATAAACTGAAGCGAGAAAGAGATACCGAAAATGCGGGACCCAACAAACGTCCTTTTCAACAACAACAACAGCAGAGGGCCCCGCAGCAAACTCAGCGTCCTCTCCCTCGAGCTCCAACACCCCAACACCAGGCTCAAGGACAGAACCAGCGAGCTCTCCCTTGCAACTATTGCCAAAAACCAGGCCACACTTGGCAAGACTGTAGAAAGAGGCTAGGTGCCTGTCTCTATTGTGGCTCACCAGCACATCAATTGAGGGACTGTCCTGCTGCTCAAGGATGCCCAGCTGCACCAAAGGCTCCAGTCCAGGCCAGGCCCCCAGCAGCACAACAGAGGGGACCCCCGCTTCCAACTCAACAATAACGCTTTGCTCAGCACCAACAGCAGCAACAAAGGGGTGCACCGCAGCAAGGCCGTGCTTATGCAATGACTCTGGAAGAAGTGGAAGCCACAGCAGACGTGATCACAGGTTCTGTGCTTATAAATTCAATACCAGCTATTACTTTATTTGACTCTGGAGCTTCTCATTCATTCATGTCAGTAGATTTCCTTATGAAGCATAACTTAACCACTAAACCCCTTAGGAATTGTTATAAGATCATTACCGGTGGAGGAATCATCCCAGTTAGTGATGTCTGTAACAATTGTCCTATTACATTATGTGGAAGAGAACTGTATGCTAGACTACTTGTAATGCCAGTGTCCAGTTTTAATATTATACTGGGTATGGATTGGTTGAGTCAACATCATGCCACAATAGACTGTCACAGAGGTAGTGTAATCTTCAGGCCCCCTGGCAAGCTAGAATTTGAATTTGCTAGAGGTTCTAGAGAAATAGGTAATAACAAAATTTATGGAGCCCTAGTAACAGAAGAATTGCCACCTATCATCTCTGAATACCTTGATGTCTTCCCTGAGGATCTCCCAGGCTTACCCCCAGACCGAGAAGTTGAATTCTCCATTGACTTAGTGCCAGGAGCAGCACCAGTATCTCAAAATCCCTACAGAATCAACAAGAAAGAGATAATAGAACTAAATGAACAAATCAAAGAGCTAGAGGACAAAGGTTTTATTAGGTCTAGTGTCTCATCCTGGGGAGCTCCAGTATTATTTGTGCCCAAGAAGGACGGAACATCCAGAATGTGTATTGACTATAGGGCCTTAAATGCCTTAACAATTAAGAATAAGTATCCCCTGCCCAGGATAGATGACTTATTTGATCAGTTGAGTGGAGCTCGGGTATTTTCAAAAATTGATTTGAGGTCTGGTTATCACCAAGTAAGGGTAAGGAAAGAAGACATCCATAAAACTGCTTTCAATACCCGGAACGGACATTACGAATTCTTAGTGATGCCGTTCGGGTTGACGAATGCTCCAGCAGTTTTTATGAACTTAATGAACAGAGTTTTCCAGCCATACCTAGACAAATTTGTAGTGGTCTTCATTGATGATATTTTGATCTACTCCAAGACCCCCGAAGAACATGAAGAACATTTGAGGTTAGCATTGGAGACTTTGAGGAAGGAAAAACTTTATGGGAAATTATCTAAATGTGCTTTCTTCCTAGACAAAGTAGAATTCTTGGGACATATTGTGACTGGGGATGGAATAGCAGTAGATCCTAAGAAGATAGCGGCAGTAGAATCCTGGCCCACTCCAGACTCGGTAGCAGAGATTAGAAGCTTCCTGGGACTAGCTGGCTACTATCAGAAATTCGTGAAGGATTTTGCAAGAATTGTGGAGCCCATGACAAAATTAACAAGAAAGGATGAAGAGTTCACCTGGACTGATGAATGTCAGCATGCTTTTGAGGAATTGAAGAAAAGACTGACTTCTGCCCCTATTCTGACCTTACCTTCTGGAACCGGAGGTTTCGCTATTTATAGTGATGCTTCTGGAAAAGGTCTAGGATGTGTTTTGGAGCAGAACAAGAAAGTAATAGCATATGCCTCTAGACAGCTTCGACCCCATAAAAAGAACTATCCAACTCATGATTTAGAATTGGCAGCTGTTATTTTTGCTCTTAAACTATGGAAACATTATCTTTATGGAGAAAAGGTGGAAATATTTACAGATCATAAAAGTCTAAAATATATCTTCACCCAGAAAGAGCTGAATATGAGGCAAAGAAGGTGGCTGGAACTAATGAAAGACTTTGACATCACCCTTCAATATCATCCTGGGAAGGCCAATGTAGTTGCTGATGCTCTAAGCAGGTATCCTATGGCGATGTACTTGACCAGGGACCGGCACTTGCTCGAGGACCTGGAAAGTCTAGGTATTGAAGTAATTATCCCAGGAAAAGAAGGCCAAATGATGAACTTACAGATTCAGTCAACTTTAATAGACAAGATCAAGGAGACTCAATTTCAAGACGAAGGCCTGCGAAGCCTTCGAGGTCAAGTGCAAGCTGGATTAGTAGAAGATTTCAGAATTCATGAAGATGGATCACTGAGGCATGGTGATAGATTATGTGTACCTCAAGGAGACATAAGAGAAGAAATTATGCAAGAGGCGTACAGATCGCAATACTCTATACATCCAGGAGCCAACAAGATGTACAAGGACCTGAGGACGCATGTTTGGTGGCATGGCATGAAAAGAGAAGTAGCCAGGTTCGTATCTCGTTGTTTAGTGTGCCAGCAGGTTAAGGCTGAAAGACAACGACCTGGGGGATTGCTTCAACTATTACCCATTCCGGAGTGGAAGTGGGAACATATTACAATGGATTTTGTTTCCGGACTTCCGAGGACACCTAGTGGAAAGGATGCAATCTGGGTGATAGTGGATAGACTGACCAAGTCGGCACACTTTCTACCTTTCAAAGTAGGGCTATCTACAGAAAAGTTGGCAGATTTATATATCAGGCATATTGTTAAGTTGCATGGGGTTCCAGTAAGCATTGTCTCCGACCGAGATTCAAGATTCACCTCTCACTTCTGGAAGAGCTTACAAGCCAGCTTGGGGACTCAACTCAAATTCAGCACAGCTTATCATCCCCAAACCGATGGTCAATCGGAACGTACAATCCAGACACTTGAAGATATGCTCCGTACATGTGTTCTGGACTTTGGAGGATCCTGGGAAGACTATCTACACCTGGTGGAGTTCTCTTATAATAACAGTTACCAAGCCAGTATTGAGATGACTCCATTTGAAGCCCTGTATGGCCGAAGATGTCGTACCCCGCTATCATGGGACGACGTTGGAGAAAGAGCCTTACTGGGACCAGAGATGGTAATCGATTCAGCTGAGAAGGTAAAACAGATAAGGGATAGACTTCGAGTGGCTCAAGACAGGCAACGACATTGGGCAAATAGCCACCGAAGGCCCTTGGAATTTGAGGTAATTAAATTTATGAAATTCAAGTCAATTTAAATATTTTATTATGGAACTAAGACTTGACTATGACTCTATTTTAAGGTTGGAGAGCTGGTGTTCTTAAAGATTTCCCCGACACGTGGCACCATTAGGTTCGGAAGGAGTGGAAAACTCAGCCCAAGATTCATTGGACCTTTTGGCATTCAGGAGAAAATCGGAGAAGTGGCATACCGACTGGCATTGCCACCCTCTCTGGATGGAGTCCATAACGTCTTCCACGTGTCGCAGCTGAGAAAGTACGTGCCAGACCCCAGCCACATTTTGGATCACTCAGAGCTCGAAGTAGGCCCAAGTTTGACTAACCAAGAGCAACCCGTGGAGATACTGGATCGCTCGGAGAAAGTTCTACGGAACCAGGTTATCTCCCTGGTTCGCGTAGCTTGGAAGCACCATTCTCCCGGCGAATCCACCTGGGAGCGAGAAGACGAGATTAGAGAGCGATACCCTTATCTTTTTGAACCCTGAGGTATATTTTAATTCTCGACCTTTCCTTTTTCGTGCCATTGTTATTTTTTTAAATTTCGAGGGCGAAATTTTTGTAAGTTGGGTAGGTTGTAAACACCTGAATTTCTAAATTATTAAATCTTGGATTTTTTCCAATTTTCTGGAATTTTCTGGGAATTTTCTGTAATTAAAATCAAGTTTTTCAATTAATAAATGATTTTTAAATGTTAATAAATAATATTAAAATATCATAAAAATAACATTTTAGGTGTAAAATAGAAAACTGGACTTAGAATAATTTTTCTGGATTTTTCTGGGCCTCAGAACTATTTTTAAATGCCTAAAAACTAATTTTAATTAATTAATTAAATTAAAACTGTTATTATTATTATTATTATTATATTATTATTATTATTATTTCTATTATTTTTTATTTTATTTTTTATTTCTTCTGGGCCGGCCCAGCCCAGTGGGCCGAAGCCCAGCCCAGCCCAGCCGCCCGCCTTATCGGGTCGGGTCGGGCTCACCCGAACCCGACCCGCCGCCAACCGACCCGCATGAACAGTTCCCCCACGACCCCGCGTCCAGCGTCGGCCGCCGCGCGCAGCGCCGCACGTTCAGCGCCCTCGCCCCCACGTCGCCCCTCCATTCCGCCTTGCCCGGCCCCCCTAACCACCGTCCCCTCCTTTAAAACCCCCCCCGAGCGCCGTCTTCCTCCTCCAGCCTCCCCCTCTCCAACCCTAGACGCCGCCGCCGCCTCCCAGAGCTCCGCCGACCGGCCAGCGCCTCCGCCCTGTCTCGCCCACCACCGCAGCTCCCTCGCCGACCTCGCCCTGCCGTCTCCTCCCCTCCGACGCCCTGCTCCGCCGTCCCCGACGCCAACAGCAGCAACGGAGACAACCACAGCAGCCGTAGCGCCGCCCTGAGCCGTCCCCGGTGCGCCGCCGACCACCAGCCGCATCCCCAGCGCCCGACGAACTTTCCCCGGCCCCCTCCGACGCGTCTCCGGCCGGCCCCCGCCGCCTACGGCCGCCACAGCGTCGAAACCCTAGCCCTAATTCTTCTTCGCGTGTCCGACACGAGTCGGACACGACTCGACCCTGATTTTCGGGTCCCCTTCAGGTGCGTGTAACTTTCGCCTCGTAGCTCCGTTTTCAATTCCGCAAATTGCGTTATGAAGCCTGTATGACCCTCCCGGTGTCCGGATAAACCGTTCGGGGCATCGCGTCCTGTGGTGATCGTACACCGCGATCCAAAAACAGGAAAAACCAGACCCTGTTTCACCCCGGAACTGAGTACGCCCCTCCAAACGGGATGACTTGGTCGCACGCGGTCTTCACAGATACGTGCGCATGGTCGATACGGACGTGTGAGAATTCGCGGAAGCTGATTCGGGTGTGTGTGCACACCGGAATCAACGCGTATCCGCGAACATCGTCCCGTATCTGCCTTTTCTGTAATTTGCCCTAACTTCTTGTACACTCGTCAGATCGAGACGAAACTTGCGCCATCGGACTCGTAGCGATACGCTGGTCCTGTGGCTCAAGTTTGGTTCGATTCTGAGAACGTTGACGAAATCGCGTGTCGTGGGCCCCACAGGCCCCGCTCGACGGGCGATTTCGTGATCGGCTCATCGGAATCCAAATCTGGAAGTTCCGTTGGGTTCGTATCAGCATTCCTGACCTGTTGACACTAAGTTTGGTGAATTTAGAGACCGTTGACCTGGACACATTTTTCGGTGCAAAGCGGGCCCACCGGCGGACCCCGTTTTGACCCGAAACTGCCGTTTTTGCCCTTGTCTCCAAATTGGACCCAAGGACAGGCGTTTCTAGCTATTTGATGTCTTCTGAGCGTGATGGTAATATTTATTTCAGCTTTTGGACTCATCTCTGGAAACTTCCCTAGAACAATTAATCAGATCCAAACAACAAGCAAGTACCTGCACTTCAAGTTAATCTTTATATTGTGATAATTAAATTCCCTGCTCTACTAGTACCCTTGCTGATTACACGTAGTGTTAGAATACTATATTTCATGTCTTGAATATTGGAATTCATGTCTTGTTTTTCATGTCGGGTGGGAGAATACTAGAAGGCATGTAGTTTATCCTTCCCCTTGCCGTGTTTAATAGCTGGTGGTACACGACTGTCCATCAGCCGGATCTCGATTATTCATGTTTAATAGCCGTCCATGATGGCCGGATTAGCCTTATAAACCCCTACATGCCAACTAAGTATTCTAAAAATAAACACAAGTTTCATACAGATAACTTCTGGTCATGTTATATTTCTTGCTGACTGTGTAGTTTCATTTCCTGCTCGTTTACTTCTGTTTTCTTATATTCCTGTTTATAGTTTTGACTCTGAGATATTAACATTCCTTTATGCAATTTCCTTAACATGATATTCAATAATTAATTGTCATAAATATTTAGTTTAACCTTGTTGTGCACTGTGTACTTTGCTCCTTTCCTGACTGGATCTGTTGATTTAGGCGATGATGAGGATCTTGCCCCTACTTATTATGGTCCTTATGAGGGGACTGATGATACCTATGAGGAGCCAGAACCCACCCAGGAGACCCCTGCTGCTGAGTAGCTAGTAGTAGCTATCTTTTATTTCTGTTTCTTATCTTATTTAATCGGGTTTGTCCCCGATTTCATTTTGGAATTCCTGTACTAAAACATTTGAATCTGTTGTCACATTTATTTCAGTTGCAGTCTTAAGTTTCAATTCTCAGTATTATCTTGCCTATGTTAATTGTGAATGAGTTAGACTAGTTCAGATGGATTGACCTAGACAGCGTACTACCGCCGACTCTGCGGCGTAGGCTGGACGTACCCACGCACTCGTGCCCGAACTTCCGGGTGCGGGTCATGACAAAATCGAACAAGGAAACTTCCAACAAAACAACAATAAAAATGATGGGAAGAAGCTCATATATAGAGTTCGATTCATTGTATTTTGGGACTGAAAGCTATTATAGTCAATCCATGAGTTGGAAATGGTCTCAATTACTAGTTCCGATCAATTGAAATCAACACTGTTTTTCCAAGATGATTTCTATTATGACTGGCTTGATCTAGCCTCCTGTAGTGCCCCGCTCCGCGTTGGCACTATGTACAAGAGGTATCGGTTTGCTGACTCAAAAAAAAAAACTTTCTGAAGAGCTACTTGTTGAACCATAAGACGACTGATCTAGGTGAGTGGGCAGAACTTCATTCTCTGATTTTTGTATGCCTTAATAATGAATCTGTATTTTTGTAAGGCTTGTTTGCTAAATAGATAATGTTCGCATTAATTGAGAATGATAGAACGAGAACTTGCATGCTTAATAAGAGACCTTATATGTTTGCCTAAAAGAGATAACCATTGCCATGGTAAGTATAGAAATGAATGTTACATGCTAGTTACACTGACACCGCTATCGAATGAACCATTGCCATGCTAATAAGAAGAGTAATCGACTTCCAGAGCAGAACTGAATGCTTAGTAAAAAGAGATAAACGAACTACTGCCATACTTGCTTAAATAGAGATTCTGCATGTTCCCTATCATAATGAAAGAGATAGAAATTGCATGCTAGATTTATAGAATCATTATCGTACTTGCTTATAATATGTTTTGCTTGCCTGTTTCCTTATATCGAACTACTACAGATAGAACTGTTTGAATAACTTGTATTGTATGATATTGAACCTATCGATTGATTGAAATAAAGAATCTTGAACCTATTGAAATGATTGAACCTATCGAATTGATTGAAAAGAAGAGAATTGAGATGTCACGCCCCAGTCCCAAAATACATAGGACTAGGAACACGTAAGCATGCCAGCCGTATGTATATGGCAACTCCAATATATGGATACCATACAAGTCACAGATATGCTAATCTCATCCACACAACAAGTCATAGAAAAGAAATACTAAACTAGAATAAGGAGTCTGAAATATCCAAAATAATAGTCAGGTGGAGACAAATCCACTACCAAAGACTATATCCAAAACTAAAATGTGAGAGGAGTACAAAATCTCCAATATAAAATAATGTGAAGACAGAAGTGTATCAGCTAAAAGAATCCATCGCTAGATAATCAACGATGCTCAGAAGGTAAGACATCCTCGGCAGAAAGGAATGCGTCAGGTCCAGGCCCGTACTCCTGCGGATACTCCTGGTCGTCTATACCTGGCAAGGGACCAGGTCCTCAGAGGAACATAACAAGATACATAGAAGCGAGCCAATTTGAATACAATGAACATGCATAATGTTTGAAAATAATTAAGTACGTTGTACAAGACAATCTATATGAATGCAATGAGGACAACTTTTTGACGTATGGGCAAGGGTAGGCTACTCGATCTAATCCTCACAACTCACACACCCGTCTAGAACATCATCAGCCGACATACCGCGGGGGTAGCAACCCTCGTGACTCCATCAATCGACATACCGCGGGGGTAGCGACTATCGGACACGACCACCATAGTTCGTGCTAGTGACTACGGTGTTACCAGAGTGGTTAAAGCCCATACGCCTAATGAATGTCCTCGATGATACTAAGTGTCAAGTGTGTGTCAACATATCTAATATATAGTAATGACTGAAAGAACTACACATGCAATGAATAAAAAAAAATGAAATAAATATACAAAAATATACTAAGCATGCAAAATACTGTAAATAACTTGGCAAGGTATCTTGCCTGACAAGAAAGCTGCAAAATATAGTGTCCCGATGTCAACACCAAGAGTCAGAAGCTACGGCCTCAGAATGAACGTCTCCGGATGCTGAAATAAACATCACCAACGTTCCCAGAATAAGTAAAATAGCTAAAAAATACTTTCCTTTCGTCCAATTTGGACACAGGGGCAAAACGGTAATTTCGGGTAAAAATGGGGTCCACGTGTCGTCCACTTTGCACCGAAAAGTGTGCCAAGGGTAACAGTCTCTAAATGGGACAAACTATAGGTCAAACAACTCTAAATGTCAATACGAACCCAACGGTTTGTCCAAATGTGGATTTCGATGGGCCGAACATGTAACACCCCGTTCCGCTCAAGCGGACTACCGTTTCAATCGGCAATAGTGCAACTGTCCCGACCGGCTTTGCCTCAACAAAGAAGCAAAGGATATCCAGACTTGTCCCTACAGGAATTCGGGTTAGGCTTTCAGAGGCTCGCTCAGACGTATCGCTCTACCGAGGCGAATCATCGCTAAGGTGGGTGGCTACGGTGAACTTGTCTTTGCTTAGCCAGCACACATAAAATCTGGAATATTCATGCTAGTCACTAGGTGATTCACCCCCTGTATGCTAATAAATCCAACGCACCTAGCTAAGGGAATAATCCCAACTTGTATTGCTTGCTAGAACATGGAAAATGAAATACTGCTTATATTCAGACCCTCGCATGCTAAGACCCTAACGATCTAACTCTCGGCTTACCTTCGGGTCCGAGCAAACGTGCCTGCTTACGTTCCTTAGAAATGCAAGCTTGTCTGCTTGTAATGTTACCATGTTTTTATCTAAACCCCGGGAGACTACTACGTAGTCGTTCCGTGCCTGAATGAACTTGCAAGTATCCGGGACCGTTAGGTCACCAAGGCAATTCCCGAACCAGGGAACCTGCACCCTAAATGAATAAAACACTGAATCACAGCTCGTGGAGAAAACTACTGAATCAACTGGCCTGGCCTGGCAACTGACTACTGTAAATGAATACTGCCTCAACAAGTTCTGTATATATACTACCTCGAACTCGCTCCATACCGGACTTGTTCAATATACACAATACTGCATCAAACTTGTTCCTGTACCAGACCGAGACCCTGACCTGCATGTCGCGGACAACTTGGAAACAAGTCACTGGTTCCACGGACGGTTTTCGGGGCACCGGGACCGATCCGATCCGGATGGAACAAACGTTAGTCTACTGCATCTGGACAGGATGGTTTGCAGCCACCACTGCATCTTTGTTGCTTTTCATCCTTGTTCAAGACTAAATAGAACAACGCATTAGTCTACTGCATCTGGACAGGATAGTTTGCAGCCACCACTGCATCTTTGTTGCTTTCCATCCTTGTTCAAGACTAAACTGGTCCTTTATGGCTATGCCAACGACTCATGTTCATATAGATAAGTCATCCTCGCTTAGCGGCTATCCGCGTGTGAGTTACTGCATCGCATCAATGAACAACTGAACACCTGAACGATCATGTTAAAACGACCCTCGTGTTTGCATATGCTATGCCTCCTGAATATTATACTTGCTCCTGCTTGAATTGACGATGTTTGCCTTGGACAGGGAAGGAGATGGTAAGTTGGTAAGTCTCGCCGTGTTTTCTCTCATGTTGCACGGCGCACTGCCCGACACGTTAGGCTATTCAATATCTGCATGAAACTGATCCTAAGGCAAATAGAAAGACAACTTAATAGTTGTGCACGAAACTTATATTACGTATTTGGATTTGTCGAGCGGGCGAGTAGCTTCCCCACCAGTGCATTCAATGTACTGATAATCCACCAGTTTGCTTGCAGGGTGCGGGAGGACCTCGTACGGTGCAGATGCCTCCAACGTGCGTGCTAAGGCCAGGAGCTCCCTCTGAAGCCTTGCAATGGTGCGTCCGGAACAGAAGCACATATACAAGACATAATGTTGGAACATAGCCCGAACTCGCCTGAACATCGACTCTACAATCATTCCACAATTGTAGCCACTTGGCACGCTTTTACTGTTTCAGAGAGAGAGAGGCTTGAGCGACTTGTAATCTCGGCTATACGTCGCCTGTAACACATGTTTATATCAATAAAAGAGTTGCTTTACTTCAAACTTGTGTTTCAATACTTTCGCTATATTGTCGACTCAGTGAACCTGTTACCAAATCGCTATGCGTTCATGACTCCGCTGCACTCGGACAATCTGTGCGACTCTGTGGCTTAGAACTCTTACCGCCAGCCAATGAATCACGGCCTTGCACGAGCGCGGTTCACGCTCGTGCAGCATCACGCCCGGATGGGTCAAAGCGATCGTTCTGCGGGAGCGCTGGCGAGGGTGATTCCCGCCTAGCGGGAACGATCGAAATAGCCTACGGGAGATCGGGGCGTGACATAGTGGTATCAGAGCCTGGCTTATATGCCTTTGGACTTTGATTCGATATCTCTGTTTCGAAAGCTCGTTCGTGGGTTATGTGCACGCTCTCTCTCAATGCCTCGATAATAAGTCTAAATACTTTCAAAATGCGTTTTGAATGATATGCTTGCTTGTCTGCTGTTGTGCTGCGAGTGGCCTTTGTGCCAACCTATGCGAACCCTTGAGAGTATCGCTAGTAGCTTGTCCGATTTTTACTAACCCTAAGTTTGGTTGAATGTATCTATTCGAGGGATGCCTTGAACTAGTGCACCATCCAAGACTTAAGAAAAGGTGAAACTCGAGTGCTGAGACTTCGCTATCACTGAGCTGGTTGACGTGTTCACGCTAGAGGGGCCCTTCGAAAGTGCGCACGATCCAGTCTGAGCGATATGCTAAGATCGATGCTTGTGCAAGTGAATATCCAAATGGAACAAGTACAACGACTTGTCTAGGATTGCCTCAAACCCTAGATCACTGCTTGTCCTTAGTAAGTCTCGAGGACGAGACTTTTTCTAAGTTGGATAGGATGTAACACCCCGTTCCGCTCAAGCGGACTGCCGTTTTAATCGGCAATAGTGCAACTGTCCCGACCGGCTTTGCCTCAACAAAGAAGCAAAGGATATCCAGACTTGTCCCTACAGGAATTTGGCTTAGGCTTTTAGAGGCTCGCTCAGACGTATCGCTCTACCGAGGCGAATCAACGCTAAGGTGGGTGGCTAAGGTGAACTTGTCTTTGCTTAGCCAGCACACATAAAATCTGGAATATTCATGCTAGTCGCTAGGTGATTCATCCCCTGCATGCTAATAAATCCAACGCAACTAGCTAAGGGAATAATCTCAACTTGTATTGCTTGCTAGAACATGGAAAATAAAATACTGCTTATATTCAGACCCTCGCATGCTAAGACCCTAAAGATCTAACTCTCGGCTTACCTTCGGGTCCGAGCAAACGTGCCTGCTTACGTTCCTTAGAAACACATGCTTGTCTGCTTGTAATGTTAGCATGTTTTCATCTAAACCCCGGGAGACTACTACGTAGTTGTTCCATGCCTGAATGAACTTGCAAGTATCCGGGACCGTTAGGTCACAAAGGCAATTCCCGAACCAGGGAATCTGCACCCTGAATGAATAAAATACTGAATCACAGCTCGTTGAGCAAACTACTGAATCAACTGGCCTGGCCTGGCAACTGACTACTGTAAATGAATACTGCCTCAACAGGTTCTGTATATATACTGCCTCGAACTCGCTCCATACCGGACTTGTTCAATATATACAATACTGCATCGAACTTGTTCCTGTACCAGACCGAGACCCTGACCTGCATGTCGCGGACAACTTGGAAACAAGTCACTGGCTCCACGGACGGTTTCCGGGGCAACGAGACCGATCCGATCCGGATGGAACAAACGTTAGTCTACTGCATCTGGACAGGATGGTTTACAGCCACCACTGCATCTTTGTTGCTTTCCATCCTTGTTCAAGACTAAACGGAACAACGCATTAGTCTACTGCATCTGGACAGGATGGTTTGCAGCCACCACTGCATCTTTGTTGCTTTCCATCCTTGTTCAAGACTAAAATGGTCCTTTATGGCTATGCCAGCGACTCATGTTCATATAGATAAGTCATCCTCGCTTAGCGGCTATCCGCGTGCGAGTTACTGCATCGCATCAATGAACAACTGAACACCTGAACGATCATGTTAAAATGACCCTCGTGTTTGCATATGCTATGCCTCCTGAATGTTATACTTGCTCCTGCTTGAATTGACGATGTTTGCCTTGGACAGGGAAGGAGATGGTAAGTTGGTAAGTCTCGCCGTGTTTTCTCTCATGTTGTACGGTGTACTGCCCGACACATTAGGCTATTCAATATCTGCATAAAATTGATCCTAAGGCAACTAGAAAGACAACTTAATAGTTGTGCACGAAACTTATATTACGTGTTTGGATTTGTCGAGCGGGCGAGTAGCTTCCCCACCAGTGCATTCAATGTACTGATAATCCACCAGTTTGCTTGCAGGGTGCGGGAGGACCTCGTACGGTGCAGATGCCTCCAACGTGCGTGCTAAGGCCAGGAGTTCCCTCTGAAGCCTTGCAACGGTGCGTCCGGAACAGAAGCACATATACAAGACATAATGTTGGAACATAGCCCGAACACACCTGAACATCGACTCTACAATCATTCCACAATTGTAGCCACTTGGCACGCTTTTACTGTTTCAGAGAGAGAGAGGCTTGAGCGACTTATAATCTCGGCTATACGCCGCCTGTAACACATGTTTATATCAATAAAAGAGTTGCTTTACTTCAAACTTGTGTTTCAATGCTTTCGCTATATTGTCGACTCAGTGAACCTGTTACCAAATCGCGATGCGTTCATGACTCCGCTGCACTCGGACAATCTGTGCGACTCTGTGGCTTAGAACTCTTACCGCCAGCCAATGAATCACGGCCTTGCACGGGCGCGGTTCACGCTCGTGCGGCATCACGCCCGGATGGGTCAAAGCGATCATTCCGCGGGAGCACTGGCGAGGGTGATTCCCGCCAAGCGGGAACGGCCGAAATAGCCTGCGGGAGATCGGGGCGTGACAGAACACAATTTTGTCCAAAAAGTCAACTGTGGGGCCCGCCAATTGGCGACTTGGTCAACCTTCTCAGAATTGTATAAAAATTGGGTCACAGGACCAGCGCGTTACCACGAGTCCAGTGGCGTAAGTTTCGTCACAATCTGACAAGCGTGCACAAAATACGCGCGAGTTCCACAAAAGTTGCGACACGGGGTGTGTCTGCGGATACGGTCTGATTCCGGAGCGCTCACGCATCCGAATCAGTTTCCACGAATTTTTTACGTGTCTGGTTATGCTGCATGCACCGTTCGGTATACTTGGTACACGGGGGGGCGGTCCCGTTTGGCGGGGCGCGCCCCATTTCACAACTTTTGAAAATCTGAAGAAAGTGGGTTTGCGGGGTTTTGTGACGAATTTAATCCTGTCTACAACAGCGAATAATCTAGGGTTATTTAACAAAAAATAAACTAGGTCAAGTGGTCTACGCATACCAAAAAGAATCACCGAATTCGGATCTCTGTGGTGGGAGATACGAACTCGGCAACATGGGTGGTCACCGCAGTTTTCTGCGATCCCAGAATTCGGTCTGCTCGTGCCAACTTGGACGCTATTTTTGCCTATGGGTACACGTTGTTCGAGGTCTGCTATTATACGAATATGGAAGAGGGTTAAGGGGTGAGCATACTGGTAAAGACGAAACGACGTTTGGTTGAGCGAGTCGACGGAAAACAACTACGGAGCGAAGGTACCTCGTGTGGAAATCTGCAGTGCGCGAGGTCGGGGTCGTCGGGATGGTTTGGACGGCCTGGCGGGGTTCTCTGGCTGCGGTGGCGGCTCTAGATGAGAAGAGAAGGTCTGGAAATTTTAGGTTAGGGTTTTATAAAATAATATATATATATATATATATATATATATATATATATATATGAGAGGAAGAGAGAAGAGATGGGTTAGCGGGTTCGCAAGGGGGGGGGCGCTGTGCTTTTGGTCGTGGGAATTAGAATTTTTGCTAAGTGAAATAGGAAGCAAAAGCAACGTTTGCTAGGTTGGCTGTGCTAAGTTTTTGCTAGCAAACTAAGTTGCTAAAGTTTTGCTTTAAGAAAGGGGTGGGTTATTATTATTATTATTATTATTATTATTATTATTAGTTTACTATTAATTCTTTTCTTTTCTTTTCTTCTTCTTAAATTATATATATATATATATATATATATATATATATATATATATACATATATATATATATATACATATATATATTTGTGTATATATATATATATATATATATATATATATATATATATATTTATATATATATATATATATATATATATATATATACATAAGAAAATTTATAGAGTAGAATAATGCACACCGTTAGGCTAGCAACTGCTCAAGGGGTCTCCTACATGAAATAAATTCTGAAAAATTCCTGATGGTCCCATAAATCCTCTAAGTGCCCCAACACCTAAAATAAAAATTAATAAAAATCTATTTCTCCTATTTAGCACATAATTATCATAATTAAATTATTAATTAATAAAAAATAAAAAATACAGTTTTTAGAAATAGGGGTTTTACATTCTACCCAACTTACAAAAATTTCGTCCTCGAAATTGACACTAACCCATATTCATAATGATAACTATAACTATTACACTACATTGGTATCTAGTAGGACTCCTAAAACTCATTGTCTGCCATTCAACACTTCCTCATCTATTGTCCATCCACTATTTTATCCTCTAACTCATCTACACTACCCAACTTACAAGAATTCTACTAGTAGTCACATTCTTTTAAGCTATTGTCTAGGTTTGTAAGGCAAATATATTTATTGGGTCGAGAATCTTGGGATACCTGTCTAGAATCTCATAACTATGATTTTTTCCCGTAACCGTCAAGTATCATAGTCTAATACTGCCACGCCACCTGGCCAGTATGGCTGTAAGTAATTCGACTACCCTACCATAATCGTCTGGCTGCAACTGTCGCTACCTCGCCAGCGATTTGTCATAGTCATCAGTTCGTAACAAGTGCCTTCAACTCTTTCCTAGGCATAGTCTAAGTTTTTAGGGAAACACTTAAGGTCTTGACTAACTATTAGGGGTATGATCTAGCTCAAATGATCTAACAATTTCTACTAGGCTACATGGTGCTACTTAAGGGTTAAACTACTAAAGAATACAGATCTTGCTATAGTGCATATACATATTAAAAACTCATCCTTAGTTATCAAGCATTACTAACACATTTATGTTTAACTAACAAAATAGGGGTGAGGTTGATATCAAATAATTCATAATGGCACGAAAGATACGACTATGATAGGAAAAGTTAAGCACGAGATAAGGAACGAATATAAAAGGAGAAAATGAGTCACTCAAGAGGGCGAGATAAGGATAGGGGAAGAATACTACTACTGCTACTCACGTCATCCATTAGCATCGCGTGTATGCCATATGGGTAAAATATACATACATCCTCATAACTGCTAAGCTACCATATATATAATTCTACATCTATTTGTACATCTAAGATCTTGTGTCACATTGGGGTTATGAGTATGCAAAGACAATTATAACTAAAAGGTCGTACCTGTATCCACGGCTTCCCGTGTCTGTTCTCCCATATTTGTCATAATGAGTGCTTGGCCTTGTCCTTGGTTGTTCAACTGGGGTCTAGTCCCCTCTATTTGTGCAGACTGTAGAAGCAGTGGTGGGTCCCTTTGGTCTTCTATACTTGAGGGTGTATGCGGTGTTCCTGATTCTAATGCCATAGGTCTCAGGTTCTGTTTAGGAGATTCTCGGGCTTGATGGTGACTTGATCCACATATCATGCACAACCCCAATCGACGATGACAGTCTCTTAGAATATGACCTGTCTTACCACAATAGTGACAAGTACAGAGCTCCTTAGTTGGATATGGTGCAGCACTATCTGATTGCTGGCGTGTCAAAGGGTGTCGAATGGGTCCTCCTTGCTGTATCCTTACTGGTCCTTTGTGACTGCTCTGTTGAATTCCATTTCCCTTGCTGATGGCCTCCTGGATCCTGGCCTTTGTCAATAGCTCGGCATAAAAGATCCGGGACTGGGAGCTAGTGTAGTGTTAGAGCTCCTGAGTCAGCCCGCGGTGAAACCTCTTAGCTTTCTCCAAGTTATTAGGTGTTAGGACTGTGCCATACTTACTGAGACGGCTAAACTCTGTGTCATACTCATCAACCGTCTTGTCTCCTTGCTCTAGATGGAGGAACTGGTCGTACAATGCGTCCTTTACTGTATCCGGGAAGTTCTTCCTCTCAAAGCACTCCAAGAATTGTTCCCAAGTCTGACGCGTACCCAACTGGCGCTCCATTGATTCCCACTAGTGATGCGCGTTGCCTTCTAACTGAGTCCTCACGCCTATCATCCATAGGTCAGTAGGTAGTTGTGATGCCTCTAACAACTTCTTGGTATTGGCAATCCAGTTCGTGGTCTCCTCTGGACTCTCATTGCCCTTATATGGCTTAGGGCCCATCTGCACAAAGTCCTTGACTGAACCAACCCGAGCTTGTGGTACTGAAACTAGTGCCTGGGTTGGTGCAGGGGCTAGTGCAGTCATTCTCTCAAGCACTGCCAGAAATTCTAGCCTCTGCTCTGCTGCTTGCTACCTCTGTTCCTGTATTATCATCTGGAAGAATTGGAGTAGCTGCGCTTGGCCATCTTGCGGTACTAGTGGAGCTGGAAAAGTTTTATTAGGTATCGTGGAAGGGGTTGATGGAATTTGATTGTTAGTCAGTCCATCCGATCCGGGAAGAAGAGGTATCGTTGAGGTCACCCCTGGTGATTGGTCGTCGTCCCCTGGAGACGTGTTATCCCCGGTGGCGGCATGCCCGTTATGAAAATTCATCTCTCTGTAAGAGATGGACGAGGGATTAAGAAGAGTACATTAATCAAGCAGGATGCAAGCACTTAAGTAGGACATGTTGGAAGGAAGGTAAGTTATAGTCAAGTGTGGATGAGATCTAAAATTCTAATCCTAGGTGCAGGCTTGCTTGGTACAGTAACGTAATCAAGACAATATACTCCCGACCTGCATGGGTCACCACAAAAATATGTCACGCCCCAGTCCCAAAATACATAGGACTAGGAACACGTAAGCATGCCAGTCGTATGTATATGGCAACTCCAATATATGGATACCATAATACACACGTACGCTGTAATATGAATATAAACTCACATATGGTATATATATTAATACAAGTCACAGATATGCTAATCTCATCCACACAACAAGTCATAGAAAAGAAATACTAAACTAGAATAAGGAGTCTGAAATATCCAAAATAATAGTCGGGTGGAGACAAATCCACTACCAAAGACTATATCCAAAACTAAAATGAGAGAGGAGTATAAAATCTCTAATATAAAATAATGTGAAGACAGAAGTGTATCAGCTAAAAGAATCCTTCGCTAGATAATCAACGATGC